>CAVNVL010000049.1:0-31367 GCA_963691935.1 Nephrotoma guestfalica | reverse complement strand
TGAGTGAACTGAATTTGAGAGTAAATTCGAGTAAATGTTGTAGTATGGCTTTTAGAACGAATCGGATGGTTGATGTGCGCATATATAATGAGAGAATTGAGTGTGTGAAATTGACTAGGTATTTGGGAATCTGGATTGACAGAAGAATAAGTTTCAAAGTGCATATGGAAAAATTGGCCGATAATTGTAAGAGTAGATTGAACGTGATTAAAAGGGTGAGCAAACCGAAATGGGGAGCTCATCCGGGTGTGACTGATATGTTACGAAAGGCGTTAGTGTCAACTAAAATTGCGTATGGAATGAGTATATATGGTGATGGGTCCAAGGTTGGGTTTAAAAAGTTGATGCTTGTGGAGAATGCGTGTGCTAGAGTGGTATTGGGAGCGATCAATTCGACACCAATACACACTCTGTGGTCTGAATTGGGTGATTCGCCTCTTAATTTTAAGAGGGAATGGATCACCGTGCGAGAGACTGTGCGAATGTTAACTAAGGACAATAAATTAGTGAATGAAATGGAAGAGAGATTGCAAAGAGGGACGGTTTACAAAAAGACAACAAGATCGCTGGTAATCTTGGAAAATATTAACATATTCTCCAAGATTCGTCCGGCAAATCCGAAAGTCCCTCCGAGCAATCTAATAGTGCGGTTGAAGTTTGGTGACACAACAAAAGCAATGATGAATGAGTTATCGGTTAAGAGCGAATTTTGCAAAATGCGAATGAATTATGTTGCACATGTGGAAGTGTATACAGATGCTAGTGTAAATGTTGATCGCGTAGGTGTGGGAATTTATATTCCTTCAATGAGGAAAGAGAAAATGGTAAGAGTGCATGACAGTATCTGTATAATGAATGCAGAATTGATAGCGATTATGGAAGGGATCAAGTTGGCAATGACACAAGGGAGAAGGAGAATAGTGTTATTCTCTGACTCCCGGAGTGGGTTGGAATTAATTAGTAAGGGTGGGGGAACTCATGGCAATGTGTATGTGGAAATGCTATATAAGTATCTTCAATCTTATGGGAGGGAGGTCATCCTTCAATGGATACCTTCACACCTACAGATTGAAGGTAATGAAAGAGCCGATATGCTTGCGAAACGGGGTTGTTTGATTGAGGATGTAAACGAATATGAATTCATGGATGCCAGAGACGTACTTCGCATGTTTCAGATGAATCTGTGGAGAAAATGGGAGAGAGAGTTTGTTGAAAAATGTCAGGTGAAAGGTAAGAAGTACTTTGAGTTGGTTAGGTCTCCTTTGAGGCAACCGTTCTTTAAGGTGCTCAAAGGAGATACTAGAATGTTACGAACTATGGAACGAGTGAGATTGAATCATGGAAATTGGAAAGAATGTTTGAAGAAACGTAATTTGGTTGTGTGTGAATTATGTGAAAGCTGTTTGGTTGTGGAGGACATCGAACATTTGATTCTGAAATGTTCTGCATTTAACCAGAGCAGACAAATGTTCGATGTTCTATTGAGTGCAAGTAGTTTGACTGAATTATTACGAATGGGAATGAACGTATATAAGAATATGTATGAATTTATTAGAACAAATCAGATAGAAGTGTGAAAGGGGATCGATGTGTGCTAGGTGAATGACACGAAATTAAAATTAAATTATTAGTAGTATGGTAAAAAATGTAAACAATTAAAAATTGTAAATTTTGAAACGGGCCATATGGCACCAAATTTTTGGAGCTAGTGCCAAATAAATAAAAAAAAAAAAAAAAAAAGGCGTTGTCACATTAAACAGTACGTAACCGAAAAATGGGTGTAACAGAAACAGTATTTTGTGATTTAAATCCAATAACACCAACAAAGTGTAATAAATGAAAAATATTCATAATTTGGATTGTTACGTTCTAAATAAATGAGCATCAATCATTGTTTGTATTTTTATTGTTAGTAACGGGTGTTTCAACAGGTGCGCTTCAACTTTTTTCCGATAGGGACGGCGAACGACGCCATATTTTTTATTAATCTTTTGTCATTTGGAAACTTCATTAGTATACATTTCATCATGGAACGCTACACACGTGAACAGCGATTGCAAATCGTGCAAATTTTTTATCAAAATAATCGTTCTGTTGCTGCTACTTTAAGAGCATTACGGCCATTTTACGGTCCATTTAACAAGCCAGCCCGTTCGACAATCGACCGTATAGTGGCAAAATTTGAGTCTACGTTTTCGCTACATAATGTTCCGGTGCCCTTGAGAGCAAGAAGTGCTCGAAGTGTTGAAAACATCGCAGCCACCAGGGCTTCAGTTCAAGAAGACGCGAATGTGTCGCTCACACGACGTTCGCAACAATTGGGCCTTTCTGTGACATCATTGTGGCGAATTTTACGTAAAGATCTTGGCCTACATCCGTATAAGATCAAGCTGACACAACAACTAAAGCCGTTTGACCATTTGAAGCGACGCCGATTCGTGAATTGGGCTCAAGAGCAAATCGAAAATGATGCAGATTTTCACCTAAAAATCATCTTCAGCGATGAGGCTCACTTTTGGCTAAATGGATTTGTCAACAAGCAAAATATGCGTTACTGGGCAGGAAGCAACCCACACGTGATTCATGAGGCACCGTTGCATCCCGAAAAAGTCACTGTTTGGTGCGGATTACATGCCGGCGGCGTCATTGGGCCATATTTTTTCATCGACGATAACGATCGCCACGTTACTGTTAATGGAAATCGATATCGCGATATGATAAACGATTTTTTTTGGCCGCAATTGAATGGAATGGACTTGAACGACATGTGGTTTCAACAGGACGGGGTCACATGCCACACAGCACACGCTACAATCGCGTTATTGAAGACTAAGTTCGATGAGCGTGTTATTTCGCGAAATTGGCCCGTCCAGTGGCCGCCGCGCTCGTGTGATTTGACACCTCTAGATTATTTTCTTTGGGGTTATGTGAAGTCATTGGTCTATGCCAATAAGCCGGCGACGTTGCAAGAGCTCAGAGCCAATATAGATCGTGAAATTGCTGGAATTTCGGCCGATTTATGCGAAAGAGTGGTCGAAAATTGGGTTCAAAGATTGGACTTCGTAAAACGTGCACGCGGTGGTCATGCAAAAGAAATCGAGTTTCATACTTAAATGTATATGTTCAAATTCGTTAATAAAAAAAAAGTTAGTTCAAAAGTCGAACAGTTTGTGTTTTATTCAAAAAAAAAGTTGAAGTACTCTTATTGAAAAACCCGTTATTATTATTACAGTTTACGTTAAAAGTGCTTAGCAAATAATTAACCAGAAAATGTCGCAAAAGTAATCACTTTGAGTGAGGATGACCGGTAGCGAGCGTTATGTTGCTGTCCATCTAAATTTCCCTCGAAGCACACTTCAAGACACTATTAAACGATATCGTGAAACTGGTCAGCATCAGGGAAGGATTGGATCAGGTAGAAAACGAGCAGGACGGTCGATGGTGGTGTCAATATTTCAGCCAGCATAGCATCGTGAAGATTAAATGAATATAGATTGAAGTCAAGGAGGGCTGCTACAGGGTCAGTTAGACTTTCGCCCGTAACCACGATAGTTGAACTACGGACGACTGAAAGTCCTTGTTGTTCACTGATGAATCAAGGTTGAGTCTGCGATTACCGGATTGACGTGAAACAGTATGGCGGAGATCCGGAGAGCGATAATAATATCTCAAGAGTATATTGCAAACCTGGTGCACAGTTTGCCAAAAAAATGCTATTTGTGATCAGAGCTCGTGGAGGAAATACTTGATATTAGAGTATCCACCGCTTAGATTGATTGTTTATTTTTGTTTAATTCAAGATGAAGATATATCAACACCTGCTTTTCGGTAATTTCATTATTTCATTTATTTTGATCCTGTGGCTACTTTTATTAAACAAAAACTTGTTCCGTTAGTGACTTTTTGCGCACATCATATTATTTCGTGCATCCATAACTCGAATAATGCGAATAGCTATACCGTAAACACAAATATTTACTGAAAAAATGTGGTGTCCGTGTTTTTGACGAGCAGTGTATTTATAATTCCTGTTATTCGAATAGTACTTTCTAATGATAATGTACACGAATCTGATAGATTGATATAAAATTTATAAATTTTATGTTATTAAACTCTTTCAATAAATGAGTTTTAGAATTATTTACTATTCTGAATATTTATACGTTTAAACGAAACAGATACACAGTTTGGTAATTAACTATGTAGTTTGTTGTTTGGGCTTATTTGAAGGTTCAGTTTACTAGCGAGAATACTATGGTAATAAAACCACACTACACTATTTATTTACGTATTTGTACAGTTGTACAGAAAAACTGTTAAAACTACTGTGCGGCTACGATAGTTAGCAAAGCTCTTGCAGTCCGAAAAATCTCATAATTACATTACATCTGGAAATGTAATAAAAATGGAGATGTGAATATGTTGTGGCCATCACTGCAAAAATTTATAAAACCTCCATTGAAGCTGCTACTTTCGGTACACCGATTTCCACCAAATTTCGCAAGGATCTCCCAATTAATATAAAAAGTTTAAAGATACCAAATTTTGGTGACAAAGTATTTCTTTTTAAAACTCGCCATTTCTGGTAAAATTTAATGCTTAAAATTTTATTTACAATTTGTTTGTTTTTAATCGTTTGCTTTTAATCATATAGTAAATGGTAAAATTTTTTGAAAATATTTGCAGAAAGCTCCTATGGAAGCTGCCGCTTCCGATGTCGGCAAAAAATCACTGGCATCTCCCAATTTATGGAAAAAGCTTATTTAATAGTTCCACTTCAATCAATCAATCCACCTAGGCTGTTCAATAGCCGATTTTTGATTGAAAAACAGTTTTTCAATCGGTATTGTTGCAAATTTAATTTAGAATCTTTTAGTTTGTAATCATTTTTCTCGTAAATGAGATACTTCTCAAATTTGCAAACTTGCTCAATTTGCAAAACACGGGAAAGTTCTTTTGAAATCTGTTACTTTCGGAGGACCGATTTACTACATGCTAAAAATCATTCAATTTATAATAAAATCCTATAGGTATGAAGTTTTATCACGATCAGACAAACCGTTTGGATTTTCGCAGACATTTAGTCCACATACACAGAGATCTTTTTAAAAATCACTATTTTTACTTCGGCGATATAACGAAAGGTATATCTGCAGAAATTTCTAGGTCTTTATTGCGACCTAGAAATTTCTAGAGAGTACTAAAAGTAAAAGCAAATCGTTTTACCAATATTAAGTAAAAGACAGTCGGATTAACCGATCTGTCTAAATCATTATACTAAGGTTTCTGTTCTGACGTGATAACACTGATAAGTTCTGAGGTGGCAAGATAGAGTAGAAAAGAGCAGGCTGTCCACGAGTACACAGTGGCGATGATGATTCAAAGATTTCACTCATAAAACTCATAAGGTGTTTTTTTCTACAAAAAAAGAAATTTATAAAAAACAAATAGAAAATGGATGGTAAAATTAAAGAACTCATTAAAATGATGGTTGAGCCCGGTTATCGCTACAGCCAAAAGGGCAGCAACCTCCATCAAACTCGGTAAATATACAGGAAAAGTCGCTGCATAAAAATCTGTCAGTCCAATACGAAAGCATCCCAATTGCCGTGGCAGGTACGATGACAGCACTACATAAAGCTGATTTGCTGTCCTAGAAACTCTCTACAACCGACTATGAAAAGTTTGTCATTTCGGTCTTCCCACTCAGTGAACGCAGTAAATACTGCGAATGGGATTCACGTGGTCAAATAAACACTTTAATAATCTGCGCCATACTAGAATAATAAATCCCATAAACATTTTAAATGGTTTAGAAGTTTGAAAGGCCTAATCGCAACCTTTCAGAAAATCATACAGAACTAAGCGGTAAAGATATTAATTCTCGAGATATTCAATTTCTTTAGATAATCGTAAATTCTTAGTATATCGAGGGTTACTAAAGTGTTTATTTGACCACGTGAATCCCATTAGCTTTTTAAATGGGTTAGAAGTTTGAAAGTCCTACTCGTAACCTTTCAAAAAATCATACAGAAATAAGCGGTAAACATATTAATTCTCGAGATATTCAATTTCTTAAGATAATCGTAAATTCTTAGTATATCGCGGGTTACTAAACTATTTATTTGACCATGTGAATCCCATTAGCTTTATAAATGGTTCTGAAGTTTGAAAGGCCTAATCGCAACCTTTCAGAAAATCATACAGAACTAAGCGGTAAACATATTAATTCTCGAGATATTCAATTTCTTAAGATAATCGTAAATTCTCAGTATATAGCGGGTTACTAAAGTGTTTATTTGACCACGTGAATCCCATTAGCTTTTTAAATGGTTTAGAAGTTTGAAAGTCCTAATCGTAACCTTTCAAAAAATCATACAGAAATAAGTGGTAAACATATTAATTCTCAAGATATTTAATTTCTTAAGATAATCGTAAATTCTTACTATATCGCGGGTTACTAAAGTATTTATTTGACCACGTGAATCCCATTAGCTTTATAAATGGTGTTAAAGGCCTAATCGCAACCTTTCAAAAAATCATTCAGAACTAAGTGGTAAACATATTAATTCTCGAGATATTCAATTTATTAAGATAATCGTAAATTCTTACTATATCGCGGGTTACTAAAGTGTTTATTTGATCACGTGAATCCCATTAGCTTTATAAATGGTTTAGAAGTTTGAAAGGCCTAATCGTAACCTTTCAAAAAATCATTCAGAACTTAGCGGTAAACATATTAATCCTCGAGATATTCAATTTCTTAAGATAATCGTAAATTCTTAGTATATCGCGGGTTACTAAAGTATTTATTTGACCACGTGAATCCCATTAGCTTTTTAAATGGGTTAGAAGTTTGAAAGCCCTAATCGTAACCTTTCAAAAAATCATTCAGAACTTAGCGGTAAACATATTAATTCTCGAGATATTCAATTTCTTAAGAAAATCGTAAATTCTTAGTATATATCGCGGGTTACTAAAGTATTTATTTGACCACGTGAATCCCATTAGCTTTATAAATGGTTTAGAAGTTTGAAAGTCCTAATCGTAACCTTTCAAAAAATCATTCAGAACTTAGCGGTAAACATATTAATTCTCGAGATATTCAATTTCTTAAGATAATCGTAAATTCTTACTATATCGCGGGTTACTAAAGTATTTATTTGACCACGTGAATCCCATTAGCTTTATAAATGTTTTTGAAATAACGGAGATATTGAAGATATTCAAACCTTATGTTCACTCTATTTCGCTTACGTACGATCTCAACTGGAATGCGCTGTACCGGTCTGGAATCCATACACTATGCTGTACACATTAAAAGAATTGAAAGCATTCAAAAGAAGTGTCTGATTTTCTTGTTAAAGAAAAGCAACTGGAATTACGATCACAATTTACCATTCCATGAAAATGTGGCTCGGTTACCTCCGTACTCAACAAGATGCACGGATGACAAAATATGCGCGCTTGAAAACAGACGACTTCTCTTAGATGCGGCTTTCATTGGTAACGTTTTGCTTGGTCACATTGATTCAGAATACATTTTGGAAAACATATCAATTCATGTGCCTTGCAGAACATTTCGAAACCATGAGTTTTTAGCACTAGAACACCATTTCACAAACTATGGAGAAAATAACCCCATTAATAGGTCGAAATTATCTGAAATCATACATGTAAATCACAGAATAGATTTCTTTAAATAAATAAATAAATAAAGTAAATATTTCTGGAACTCCATTCCTATACTCATTCTCGTGTTAAAATATTATTTTAGAAACAATTTGTATCGGACCCTTTAGACTTCGGGGTCTAATGCCTTTAAAAATATCTCTATGTCTCTAGACCCCGAAGTCCAATCTCTTCAAAACTATTGTAAGGTTGGTGTTTAAAATGCGACTTATACATCGTAGACACAAGCATCCGTTTTATATATATAGATTGTGTCTCTCCACGAAATTGTGTTTTTTTGTGATCATGGAAAAGAATTGTATATACATTTTTCGTGAATCCAGAATTTTGGTGAACTATTTATTGAGAAAAATAATTTTTTTCCAAGAAACTCAATATAACGTTTCAAAATAATTATTTTTCTAAGAAGCGATTTCAAGAATTCTGCTGATGCTATGGTTTGAACTGTTCCAAATGGTATAATGAGCGGACTCGTGTTTCAAATTTCTCCACCGTATGAGGTTCTAAAAATATCTTCGAGTAACGTTTTGAATAATTAGAATCAACTTGAGGAGGGCTTGCTTATTCGATCTAGAAAGAAGTCCACTTCTTTACAAGATCGTTCCAATATTTAAATGTTATACAATTTTTAATCTGAAACTGTTTCAATTACACTTTAAAATCAATTACGTCTTTTACAGTTGTGAAACTTTTTTCAACCCACTACCGATAAAATTAAGCCTCAAATTTTACGATAGTTTAATCAAATAAGTTCATAATCTTAAATCCACTTTTAGAGAATGTATACGAGTAAGTAAATAAGGAGACATACATTATCGATAGAGTATTCCAATAACATTCAAAACATATATAAATTATATTCAATTGGATCAAATTTAATTTTAATTTAGTGAAAATTTTCTAATAAAAACAAATAAGAAATTTTATTAATTTAAATCAAGCAAAAAATAAACATTATGTATCTGAGCTTTTTATTAAACAAATCTTTCATTTATTATGTGAAACGAATCAATTTTAAATTATAAAATGAATAAATTGTGGAAAATTGAATTTTAATTGAATGAAATAAATTCGATTAAGGATTACTAGTTTATCTCAGTATACGTAATATGTATTCCTTTTGCTCCTTATTTATGTAACAGTCATGTACTTGCTTGTAAAATGTGATTATGTTAATAAAAGTGTATTATAGGTTTCGGCTCTGTTCGGTTTATGTTTTATTTTATTATTTATATCGTTCGATAGACACATTTGAAGGATGAAAATGGTTATTTTATTTGATCCGTGTATTTACATATTATATTCTTGAGTCAATCTCCCGTTCATAATATTTGTATATACTATGTATATATATGTAAATATATATATGTACGTGTTGTACAAGCGTTGCTGTACGTACATATATCCAATCCATACGATTTATAATTTTTATTGGAGCATGTTTTATATTTTCTAGTGGAGATGTGTCTTTCGGCCCCTCTCCTCCTTGAACATGAATTGGATATGTGATGTGAATTTTTTTATTATTATTTTTTATTTTGGTGAATTATTGGAATCATCATTCAATTTATGGATTTTTATTTTATTTTTATTATTTTACTGTCTCAATATTTCATATTTATAACGTACCTACACATATGATACATGGAGACTATACTAGTTCATGTTCTAATCTATATGATACACATTCATATAAATCATGGATACATGTTTCAGTGTGTGTTGTTATATGTTTTAAATTTTTTTATTTCTATGTTTCGTTTGTAACATAAAAATACGTATATTCATATGTAGACGAAAAACACATAATTTAAACCAGATTAAATTTTTGTAGCACAGTTAATATTTTAAACAAATTACTAGAGGTAGAAAAATAAAAAAATGTATAAAATATGATGGTGATTGTTGCGAATGCTGTAACATGAAAATTTTGTATTAATTATTTAAATTATTTTTAGCTGAAATGAATTTAATACCAGTTGTTGCAATTCGGATAAAATATATACTTACACGTAGTTTCGATTTAATCCAAAATTAGCTTTAATAAATGTCATAAATCTTTGAAAAGGTTTAACAGCGCTAACAGCAACGTATGGCTCGAACCTAAAAATAATTTTGTCAATGTACGAGGTCGTTAGCTGAAAATTAGCTGGGTGATTTGATTAAAATATCAAATATTATAAATATCACAAACGGCTTTTTAAATTAAAAATATTAGATTCATCATTTGGAACCCATATTTGGGGGATTATTTCCGAACAATTGTGAAGTAAATGCTAAAGCTGTGCTAAACCGGCTTGTGTTGATGTACTAAATATTATAAATACAAACTATTACAAACAATTATTTTCGCCTTTCAACTTTGACTCATTTTGCACCAAGGAAAACCTTATTGAGTCAAAATAGTCAGCCGTCCCTATTCTATAAAAATAATTGTTTGCTTTCTCAGCAATACAAAATCGACGATCGAACATAAGACATACAATCTGTCTTAATGCAATTATTCGCATCCTTCGCGTTTTTCCAAATGTTCCATTTACGGATCCCTAATTTGTCCAAATCGAATCACCGTTTAATTTATTTTGAGTATACAACAAAAATTTCCTCGTTATTGACTCTATTAACTACCGCCAGTGTTGTGCAGAGTAATTGCGTTACATTAATTACGCTATTATTTACAATTAATTAGTGTAATTAACTAGCGAGATCTTCAAGAAAATATTTAAATTAGTAAAATAATTTAAAATACGTTATTTTCTAGCCGTTAATACAACCATTACATGCAACTACATCATTGGAATTTTAACATTTTAATTTTATTTTTATTGCTGGCTAAACTAATTTTTTGAGTTTCTAATTTCCTTTGCATAAGCATACTCGTAAATGCCTGAGTCCCTGCAAATTTTTATTGCCTGAGCTATTAACAATATATTTCTTCCTTTGAATCATAGATGGGGCAGCTATTAGGATGTCCATATCCAAATATCAAGTGCATTGATATTTATTAAAAATATTGATACTAATGAATATTTATGTAATAATTTACGCATTAAATTACTGAAGTAGCGCCATTTATTAGCAGATGTCAGGCCCACAAAATAATCTATAATATATTAATTTAAACATTTTAAGAGATGTAGCTGCTTGTAATGGTTGCATTATCGGCAAGAAAATAATGTATTTTCAATAATTTTACTAATTTAAGTATTTTCATGCCAGATGTCGCTAATTAATTACATTATTTACAATTTGTTACCGTAATTAATCATTATTTACATTATTTACGTTGACTACTGTTCGAGGTATCCGGAAATTTCAAGTCTATAATTCACTTAACCTGATAATTGTTCGATTTATTTTAATTGATAATGTGTCTTCTTTGTTTTGTGGTTATTTGTAAATGGTTGGCCAAATAAGACGCAGGAAAATAAAATAATTTTGCAAAGACGCCATGTTTGTGTTCTGTTATTTCATGTCATTTTGTTAGTAATAATCGCTATGGAGTCGTATAGCTAATTATCGCTATGGAGTCGTATTCGATTGAAACCCGTGTTAAAGTTATTCGAGAGCACTACAAAAATGGCAAAAGTATAAAAAACACGTATTTGACGCTACGCGTTCTGTGGTGGACGCACCAAAGTCTGGCAGGCCAAAAATTGTATGCACACCAGATGCTATCGCTGTTGTGAGGCAAAGTGTGAGAGATGAGAGATAAACCGAAACAATCAACAAGTTTGTTGAGAACTATGTACAAGTACTTGAATTTACAGGCATACAAGATTCAATTAAGACAACAGATCAAGCAAATTGATTGGCTCTTAGAACACCGTGCAATTGATGACCAATTTTCATCAAAAAACATCTTCAGCGAAGGTGGACCTTATTTTTTTTAAATGAGGGCGGAAACGTGGTTGTCATTAATTCTACGCAATACCATGCAATGATAATGAACAATTTAATGTGTAATCGACTCCAGTGATGTTTATTTACAACAAGACGGTTCTTTGAAAATCGCTTAATTTCGGAAATGTGATGGATTGGCTAGCAAGATCATGCAATTTAATGCCAATAGATTACTTTTTATGTGAATTTTTGAAAAGCAAAATGAACGTTGAAGCCACCATCCAAGGCCTAAAAAATAACATCATTGCCGAGATAAATGCCATAGAAACGACTCTATTGGAAATTGCCATCAAAAATGTTGACCATCGGATTGACTTCTGTAAATCCAGCCGTGGTGAACATTTGACATAAAATAAATATTTGTAATTTTGGTATGCGTTTATTTCCCTACGTCACAATTAGTCAACCATTGTGGATCGTATAGTTTATTATTTTCTTGTCTTTTATTTATTTATTTTATTTACTATTAGTTAGCCCGATGAGAAAACCCAATAAACAGCATATCTCATTAAAGTTTACAGTAATTTAGATTTTGACAAAAAAAATACGTTTAAATATGAATGTTCGCAATAAAAAAATAAAAACACACGGCAACAACGTGCTAATATACGGGTACTAGATTTATCTAGTAAAGAAAGATTAAAATTAATAAGAAGTCAAAATATTTTAAATTTACAGTTAATGAAAGTTTTGAGAATAACGATGTTAAGTTAATCGTTATTCTCAAAATTTTCATTAACTGTAATTTTAAAATTGAAAAAAAGATAAATATTTTTATGTAAAAAAATAATTCAGCATGAATCATACCCCACAACGTCCCTTAAGTTAGCAGAACCCATACAGCAGAACATTACAAGATAGTTTGAATAATTATAGGCTAATAATAGGATAATTAAATGCCCCATTAAAAAATGTTGGCTCCACCCCTTCCAAATAAAACGATGAGTTCTGTTACGACCACCCGGTGACTACACGTTTTTGATAGGGTAGACTATAATGGTAGATATAGGGGGTTCCATGTCACCGGACAATTTGTGATCGACAAACCATACGTGTATTACAACAACAAAATAAACACATTAGTAAAACTCAGGATTGGCCACAAGCTAATAATCATCATCACCCAAAAAGGAAACACACTATTTCATGTTAATATATTAAATAATTATTCAAAAAAAACATAACTCATATTTGTTAAAACCAAAATTAAAACTTGTACATATGCTTAAGAAAACAACAAAAAAAATCATAGGGAATTTAGTAAGAACGTAAAACACTCGTGTGAAATAGCGACCTGCATAAATGCAATTTATTTTCAAGAAAATTTTTATAAAAAAAAATCAAACGAAAACTTACGATTTACCTGCCTCCAGTAGGTCTGACGAGCGCTCTTCAGTTGGACACAGTAGCTAAAAGTAATGTTTTATTAGTACCGCGCACCGCTTCTTATTTTTTTTATACCGTTTATCACTATTTCGACTTTCTTACCAAATCACTTATGTGTATAAATTAAATCAGAATTAATAAATTTAACAAAAAAAATGAATTTAGAATTTATAAACGTGCAAGCCAATTACACTTGGCCACAAAAAAAACAGAGTTTTCAAATTGACAAGCCGAACTATCTCTGACGTCACGTCAGAGCGCAATTATTCCACACTAAAATTAACACTGTTTGTTTCCAGCGCTCGAGTTCAATTATTGGTGCTGCTAAATCCTTCGTGTGTCAGCATATATACTTCGCGCAGTAAGTTCAATATGAGGCCCCAAAACTCAATTATCCGAAATACCTATATACTAGTATACGTTGAGTTTTTTTTTTATTACGACCGACTTGAATACTAAATTCCCGGTCGATGTGAAATCATCCGCGTATGGTATCTTGAAGGACGATTGAGTAGTTTGCCACTACCACGGCGCTTACTGGCAGTAATAATTGGGTATTTCCAACAAATATAATTTACGAATTTCACTGACCTTAGTTCTTAGCTTATAGGTTATAGTTTCCAATTAAGCTTTTCTAAATAGAACTACTTTTTCACTTGATACACTTTATAGTCACCACTAGAGAAGTATCTCGATGTGAGGCCTCAAATCAACTAACTCCCTGATTTATTATTGCAAAACAAAAATTAGATTTTTTATCTTAAAACAAAAATAATTATTCGGATGTATTTGTGTAAAAAATAAGAACAATAACAACGCAAAGAGAGCAAGCCGTATAATGTCGCATCTCATTTAATGCAATATTAATATTTTCTATGCACAATACATCGGATAATTAATAATGTTGGTGATAAGAACAAACGTTGTAGTGTATTCACTCATAACCAGTAATTTGAGATATTTTATATAATTCAAATATTAGGGTAGGGCAAAATTCATAACCATTTCCATTTACGCAGGTTTCATTTGTTTCAAACAGAAGCTAACTATTCCATCCGTAACAGGGCAGAATTGTTCAATCTGCAGAAGACATGGTTGGACAAAGCTGGAAATTTGAATGCTACACCAAAATATATATAAGGTGGAATAGTTTGTATATATATCAAGGTTTTGGTCGCTAGAGACGAATGACTTTGCAATGAAATATTCTAAGAAGTTTATTTGACTCGTCCTTTACTTCGTAGTTTGTTGTGCCAATCTTTCTTGTAACAATTGCTTTCACAAACTTTGGGGCGAATTTCGCACAAAATTTATTGCCAGCATCACTCTGCGGGTGAGAACGTACAAAAACACTTTGGCCCACTGTATACTGAATTGGTCGCGTGCGTAAATTGTATCTTTTGGCGCTTTTCTCATGGGCTTCTGCAATATTCTTTTGAGCTTGTTGGTGTATTAAAGCGAGTCGAATAGGAAGCGACAGCGGAATTTCTCCTTCAGAGATATTACCGAGTTGTTTTAAAATTTGATAATCACTAGCATGGTTAATTTTATGATACCCAAATAATAGGAAGTGAGGAGAGTTTTTTACCGTTTCATGCACCCCGTTTCTTAGAGCTGAAGCAATTTCACTAAGATGCTTATCCCATGCTGCATGCTTTGAGCTGATGTAGGACCGAATAGCTGCAATTATAGACCTGTTCACTCTTTCGGATTGGTTAGACTGTGGAGAGTAAATCGCAGTTTTACAGTCTGTCACACCAAAGTCCAACAAGAGCTGTTTATACTCTTGGCTTTTAAATTGGGTTCCATTATCGGTATGTATTGTTTCAGGCACCCCATAAACGCAAAAGACATCATTTTTTAAAAATTCAATTATTTGTTGTGACGTACCCTTTGATAATGCTTTCAGTAGGACGAATTTTGTGAGGTGGTCTAAGACAATTAGGATCATAGTTTTACCGTTACTGCTAATATAATTTTGCACCTGCCTGGTCATGCCAGGCCAAAAGAAGTATCTCCTAATTTTCTCTAAAGTCTTCCCTATACCTGCATGAGAAGAAAGTGGGCCGTTATGCTCTTTTTCGATAATTTCAAGTCTAAGTCCATCTGGAATCCACAACTTCCAGACTGACAGATCAGATAGGTCCATGTGCTTCTTTGGTTCCAACCGAATGTAAATTCGCTCATTATTTATTCTGAAAGCTGGATAGAGGTTAGGGTTTTCTTCTATTTTATTTAGTAAGTCTTTATATCCAAGATCCCCAAAATGTACAGAGTTGAAGTCAATAGATTCCAAAACTGGTACAGTAGCCTGTAGTTCCTCAAGCGTATCGCAGAAAACACGCGATAGGGTGTCTGGCACAACATTATCCTTTCCTTTCTGATGTTCAATGCTGAACCGGAAGCCTTGGAGCTTTAAACTCCATCGAGCCAATCTTCCACTCAAATCTTTTTGGTTCATTAACCATTTTAAACTAGCATGATCAGTTATTAAGGTGAAGTCATGTCCCTCTACATATGGTCGAAATTTTTTTATTGCCAGAATTGCCGCCAGACACTCCAATTCGGTGACCGAATAATTTCTTTGTGCCTTGTTCAACTTTTGCGACATAAATGAGATTGGCCGCTCAAAACCAGACAAATTCTTTTGAAACAACACCGCGCCCACCCCTTCTGTACTCGCGTCGCATCTAATAAAAAAAGGTTCGTGATACGAAGGATTGATGAGCACTGGGGCTGATGTTAATACCACCATTAAATTTTCGAATGAACTTTGCGCCGACTCAGTCCACTGAAACTTGCCTTTCTTTAAAGTATCTGTGATGGGAGCGGTAATCGCAGCGTAGTTCAAGATAAATCTGCGGTACCATCCTGCCATTCCCAGGAGACGTCTGGTCTGTTTGACATTACTTGGCACTGGCAGGTTTAAAATGGCTTCTATCTTTTGCGGATTTGGCCTTAATCCTCTCTCTCCCACCAGATACCCCAAATACCGAATCTCCCGCATCACAAAATTGCTTTTCTGAACGTTGATTGTTAGACCGGCCGTCCTTAGTAGGTTCGCCACCAACTCTAACAACCCAAGGTGCTCCTTCAATGTGCCGGTGATGATCAGCAAATCATCTAGGTATACAAATATCCTATCATGCAGCTCATGTGGTATGACTTTATGCATTACCCGACACATTGATTGGGCTGCATTGCACAGCCCAAACGGCATCACCTTGAAGTGGTAGAGGGGGCGACCTGAAACTGTAAAAGCGGTCTTGTCCCGTGATGTATCTGTAAGTGGTATTTGCCAAAAGGCGTCTTTAAGGTCAAGTCCGGTAATATATTTAGTCTCAGACAGCCGGCCTAACAATCCATCGATGATTGGAAGTGGATATGCATCTTTTTCGGTTACTGAGTTCAATTTTCTGGCATCTAAGCACAACCGACTTTTTCCATTGGCTTTTTTCACGAGAGTAACGAGAGAACCGCAAGCATTCGGTCAATTTCAGCGTATAATAAACTTTGTACAGCTGGTGACCCAGGGTAATACCTCTGTTTGATCGGTTTGCAGCCTTTCGCTATTTCGATTTCATGTTGATGAAGTGTAGTTTTACCAAGACCATCCTTTTCGAATGAAGGAAATAAGGATATGATCCTGTTTAGTTCGAGTTGGTCGCCTTTATTCAGATTATGCTCATTAACGTTCTCCGGAGCCACTGGTTCCGAGATTTCATTTATTAATATATTAGGAAGAATATTAAACTTCTGCCAAAAATCTATACCCAAATATAGAAAAGATTGTAGAGTTGGCACTATGCTGAATTTAATATTATGTGTTATAGAGCCAAGCGTGACTGGTAGCCATACAAAACCTACAATTTCATTCTGTGCTCCATCCGCCGTGTGTATGTAAGAGGTCAGCTTATGGTATTTAATATTGCATTCCTCAAGAAAAGTCAGCGAACCCTTACCTAATACACTGACCGACGCTCCGCTGTCAAGGAGTCCAGTCACTTTTCTGGAAGCGATAACAACATTTGCATGTGGTCTTGGGTCACTTGAAGAATAATTAATAACTGAGGCAACACAATGGGATAAAAATCGACGCCTAGCTTTGAAATATTCGAGAGCACGGTTTAATCTTCGTTTTGGTGGCGTATTATTCTTTGGAGTTTCTGGGGTAAACTGGTCTGTGAAATCATTAGTTTCACTTATACTTATTGAACCGACTTTGGATTCGCTGTGTTGTTCGGATCCTGAATATTTTTCGAATTGGGAGTGGAGCGCGGATCCCTGGAGAGTCTCACACTCGGCCTCAAGTTTTTTGCTGCATTCACCTTGCAGTTTTGACAGTAAGGTTTTCTGACGTTTGCAGCTCCACAGCCAAAGCAGAAAATGTTTACGAATTCTTGAGCACAATCTTGATATTTATGACCCAAGTCTTTACAATTCCAGCAAATCAATGATACGTCACTGTTAACATCGGATTTTCGCTGGAATGCTTCCACTGTGTGGTTTTGCACTTGGTTTTGCTGAGGTATTGGATCCTCTACATCAGAAAAATGTGGGTTGCGATAGTTTATATTTTTCGTTCAATTCTGGACATATTCTGTTGTGGAGTGGTCGGAAAATTCATTTAAGGCAGCCGTTTGTGAAAAGTTTAAATTCTTCATGCCTTTTTCCAGTTCGCTGACAAGGTTTCTTCGTTTTGGACAAAAATCATAAAATCGACGTGGATCATAGCCTGTCTGATCCCACATTCTTTCGTATCGTTGACAAAGAATTCGTAGTTCCTCTAGGGTTCGAACTGTCAAATGATACGGAAGAGTTAAATTCTTTAAAGCAGGGCTCATATTTTGGCATAAGCGGTAAATCAGTTCTCTCTCAGAAAATCTGCTTTGCAGTCTAGAATTTAATTTCTGGATAGCGAGAACATATTCCGAGAATGACTCTTTTGCTTGCTGGTGTCTATGAAGGAGTTTTTCTCGAGTTTCTTCTTCGACGTCATAGGAGCTAAAGAACGAGAGCATTGCTGATTTCATTGTTTGCCATGAGACGTAATTATGGTTAATTTTATAAACCCAGTACCAATCCTCAGCTCCTTTGGATAAAAACAAATGAAGTATTTTCGTCAGACTTCGTTCTGGTACCTCATCATCACGGGCCAATTGCTCCAGGCGAAAAATAAAATCTTGTACATTAGTTGCATTGGTACCATCAAAATGAAGATTCCATCGTTGTTTAATTTTATAATCGATGCGATATTGAGTCCCTGAATGTAATACATTTTTATTAGGTCTAACGCGATTATGATTTATAATAGAATCATGAAATGAAGGATTTTCATGTCTGGGTACAAACGGGGGTGGTTCGCCCTGGTTAAATGACAAACCATTAAGCATAGATGCGTTTGGGTCATTTTTAGTCTGCCGTGACTCCATTTGTGAAAAAAAATCTGCAACTGAATCTTTTAATTCTCTAGAAATTTTTTGTACTTCATGATTGTTCAATTCATTTGCTGCGGTTTGAGGAGGTGAAATCAATCTGCTAGTTTCCATACTTTGACTCTTTGCTACTTTATCGAAGTCGACTGGGCCAAAACAGGGTGAATTTTGTTTTTCCTTACCCGTACTTTCGACTGGTCTGACATTATTTGATTGGCTATTACCATCGGCGTACAGTTTAGAGCACCAGTTATATAACCGACGTAGGTTACTATGTAGACCCTGGAGATTATTAATATTTCCAAATGAATAGATCATGCGTTCTACACGCTCCTTGTAATGAAAACATTTAGCCAGTGACGTTGTGACAAATGTTAAGGAAGGATTATTTCCTTTTTCATGGGCTACTTTTGACAACTCGTCAAATTTTGCGACACATTCTGTCATTTCAATGTCTGGGTTTGGTTTTGCGTGTGAAGCCTTAGGTTTCAAAGTATTATCAGAAAATTCAACCCCCAGACGATCTAACAAAATTTTTTTTGCGTCTGTTGCTTTACTAGTCAGTCCTCTAGCTAACAATTCTACCTCTAACTCATCAGGTGAAAGATTATTCAAATATAACTTTGGATCCATTTTGAAAAATGTTTATACGATCCAACTTACAGTGAGATCAATACTCTTCAAAAGTATTGAAAATATAAACAACAAAATGTTCGATAATTTAGAATAGACCGAATTTTGATTATCTAAATATTTAACATATAGTATATACTAATAACACCGTCATCAAAAGGTGCACAAATTAAATTAATAGAAAAAAAAAATATCAAAGAATACTAATAATACTCTTTATGTAATTATACAAATTGAAATACATAAAGGATGATGATGAATATCGCTAGAGCCGAATCTGAGTTTATATTTATATATATATATACATATACGTATCCTATAATGACTTGAACAGAAAAAAAAATAGAAAATGTAATAACTGAAATATCAATATATAACCTACGACTGGTGGTTGCGCAGAATGCTGGTTAGATAAACAGATTCACGGTTAATCAACTACCTTAATTCTGTACCCACGAGTCTGTGCCTATTTTATCCGATACTCCGTTCAAAATATTACTCAAACCCAAAAAAATAAACGAAATAAGATGCACATTGAGATGAAACTAAACCGTAAGATTTCGATGAAGGAATTAATAGGATAACACAGAATCACTGCCTACTCAACTAATAATACTCCTATACAAATTCAATTACTAATTTTTAATCATTCAATAAATTATATTGCTATACTACTGCTATACATATGAGACTGTATGAAGATATCAATTAGGTACGAAGAAATCATCCCATAATCAACTAATGATATACATCATAAGAAAAAATATCTGTAACAAAAAAAAAATAAAAATATTCTGCCAACCCGCGAATAGTAAAAATTAATAAAATTTACCGATTTTGTGAAGCGGTACTAACGGTTGAATATAATAAGCGGAGAAGCCGCGCGGATAACTTCTTAGGTCAACCAATGTTTACTGTTCAGTAATACCAAGTCATTACATTATAGGAACGCTACGTAACGGGTATTAAAACTGCATTTATAATACCTTGGTTTAGCTAACCATGTGCTCACAAAACTTTCTAGAACCGAACCAAACGATTTCAGGTCCCTGCTCGGGCGCCATTTTGTTACGACCACCCGGTGACTACACGTTTTTGATAGGGTAGACTATAATGGTAGATATAGGGGGTTCCATGTCACCGGACAATTTGTGATCGACAAACCATACGTGTATTACAACAACAAAATAAACACATTAGTAAAACTCAGGATTGGCCACAAGCTAATAATCATCATCACCCAAAAAGGAAACACACTATTTCATGTTAATATATTAAATAATTATTCAAAAAAAACATAACTCATATTTGTTAAAACCAAAATTAAAACTTGTACATATGCTTAAGAAAACAACAAAAAAAATCATAGGGAATTTATTAAGAACGTAAAACACTCGTGTGAAATAGCGACCTGCATAAATGCAATTTATTTTCAAGAAAATTTTTATAAAAAAAAATCAAACGAAAATTTACGATTTACCTGCCTCCAGTAGGTCTGACGAGCGCTCTTCAGTTAGACACAGTAGCTAAAAGTAATGTTTTATTAGTACCGCGCACCGCTTCTTATTTTTTTTAATACCGTTTATCACTATTTCGACTTTCTTACCAAATCACTTATGTGTATAAATTAAATCAGAATTAATAAATTTAACAAAAAAAAATGAATTTAGAATTTATAAACGTGCAAGCCAATTACACTTGGCCACAAAAAAAAACAGAGTTTTCAAATTGACAAGCCGAACTATCTCTGACGTCACGTCAGAGCGCAATTATTCCACACTAAAATTAACACTGTTTGTTTCCAGCGCTCGAGTTCAATTATTGGTGCTGCTAAATCCTTCGTGTGTCAGCATATATACTTCGCGCAGTAAGTTCAATATGAGGCCCCAAAACTCAATTATCCGAAATACCTATATACTAGTATACGTTGTGTTTTTTTTTATTACGACCGACTTGAATATTAAATTCCCGGTCGATGTGAAATCATCCGCGTATGGTATCTTGAAGGACGATTGAGTAGTTTGCCACTACCACGGCGCTTACTGGCAGTAATAATTGGGTACTTCCAACAAATATAATTTACGAATTTCACTGACCTTAGTTCTTAGCTTATAGGTTATAGTTTCCAATTAAGCTTTTCTAAATAGAACTACTTTTTCACTTGATACACTTTATAGTCACCACTAGAGAAGTATCTCGATGTGAGGCCTCAAATCAACTAACTCCCTGATTTATTATTGCAAAACAAAAATTAGATTTTTTATCTTAAAATAAAAATAATTTTTCGGATGTATTTGTGTAAAAAATAAGAACATTAACAACGCAAAGAGAGCAAGCCGTATAATGTCGCATCTCATTTAATGCAATATTAATATTTTCTATGCACAATACATCGGATAATTAATAATGTTGGTGATAAGAACAAACGTTGTAGTGTGTTCACTCATAACCAGTAATTTGAGAGATATTTTATACAATTCAAATATTAGGGTAGAGCAAAATTCATAACCATTTCCATTTACGCAGGTTTCATTTGTTTCAAACAGAAGCTAACTATTCCATCCGTAACAGTTCTGCTAGCTTTAGAAAAAGTTAGCAGAGCCCATATCAACAATTGATCTAAAAACAAGTGGAAAATTAAAGGTTAATTTTAGGCTAATTAAATGTCCTATTTAAATTTTTTTATTCTGCTCATTCTAGAAAAAGCATAAAGCCTTATCACTTCAAAGCTAGCAGAACGTATATCGAAAATCGGACAAAAACCGAAATTAGAACCCAAAAAAGATCAATTGACATACAAATAATTTTAGGCTCATTATGGCCTAATCAAATGTGTCCATTAAAAATTGTTGGGCTCTACTCATTTTTGGCCAAACTTCAGGTCATTTAATCTGAAGCTAGCAGAACCCAAATGAAAAATCGGACCAAAACCGAAATTAGAACCCAAACCACGATCAATTAACATACAAATAATTTTAGGCTCATTATAGCCTAATCAAATGTCAAATTAACAATTTTTGGGCTCTACTCCTTTTTGACCAAACTTCAGGTAATTTAATCTAAAGCTAGCAGAAAGATTTAATGACCTGAAGTTTGGTCAAGAACTAGTGGAGCCCAAAATTTTTTAATGGGGCATTTGATTAGGCCATAATGAGCCTAAAATTATTTGTATGTTAATTGATCTTGTTTTGGGTTCTAATTTCGGTTTTGGTTCGATTTTCGATTTGGGTTCTGCTACCTTTAGATTAAATGACCTGAAGTTTGGTCAAGAACGAGTGGAGTTAAAATGTTTTAATGGTGCATTATATTAGGCCATAATGAGCCTAAAATTATTTGTATGTCAATTGATGTTTTTGGTCCTATTTTCGATTTGGATTCTGCTAGCTTTGAAGTGATAAAGCCTTATGCTTTTTCTAGAATGATCAGTAAAAAAAATTTAAATAGGGCATTTAATTAGCCTAAAATTAACCTTTAATTATCGAATTGTTTTTAGATCAGTTGTTGATATGGGTTCTGCTAACTTTTTCTAAAGCTAGCAGAACCCACCGTTTTAGTTGGAAGAAGTGGAACCCAAAATGTTTTAATAGAGCATTTAATTAGCCTATTATTAGCCAATAATTATTCATACTATCTTGTAATGTTCTGCTGTATGGGTTCTGCTAGCTTAAGGGACGTACTCCAGCAACATGATGGGAGAAAATTTTCGGTTGGAGAGAGAGGCGCCAATAGTGGAAAAACAAAACAAAAAATACAATAAATAAGTAAAAATACAGAATTCATAATTCGAAAAACAAAAGTTAAAATACAGTTTGAAGTTTGTCCCACCAAAAATCCCGTGTACATATAAATCCAGTAAGAAGTTTACAAGTTACAGAACATGTATTTATAATTACAGTGTTAAACAAAAATTTTCGCGAAATAGCTATGTACAATGGAAAGAGAGAATGCACTTGTGCATTTGCATACTTTTTTCCCCTTTCAAAATCGGTTTTATTACGGCGCAAAAAACCGGTGTTATAGGTAAAGGGGAAAGACCCTAATGTGTAGTTGCACAAAGTAATTTTTAATGTCTGTGCGTGTGTGCATATCTCCGTATGAGGTGCCGTGCCCACTAAATGTCTGTTGGTTCTCTACATCCGGATTGACGGATAGACTGATCAGGATGAAACTTCATACTTAATCATTTCTCATAAATTTGGCGATTCCATTGATTTTTGACTGAAATCGGTTGACCGGAAGTGCCACTTCCATAGGTGCTTTTTGTTTTTTGCAAATAGATTGAAAATTGTATCGTTTATCAGAAAAAACGATTATAAACCAAAATTTTTTAACACAAATTCGGCCCTATACAATCCTATACTGTTTTTAGCACAAATTCGGCCCTATACTGCCCAAACGGATTGATTGATTGGGATGATATTTCATACTAAATTTTTTTCACGAATTGGGAGATTCAAGTGAATTTTGGCTGAAATCGGTTCACCGGAAGTGATAGCTTACATAGGAGATTTTTCGTTTTTTCGCTGGAAATGACAGCTTGAATAGAAAGAAGCGTTTTCGTTTGTTATATGTATTTTGAAAAGTATACCATTTACTGAAAAACGGTTATAATCTTTTAAAATTGTGTCAAAAGTGCTAATTGAGAACGTTTTATTCACCAAACAGATTTGCACTTCATCCGGAACCGGGTTGGTTTGTTTTAACCAAGTGATGCGTTAAGTACTAATCTAGTTACGAATAATTGTAAACATCGTTTACACTGTTTGTTTCATAGACAGTAGTGTAGTATTTAGCCAGTTAGCAATTTTGCATGAAAATTGGTTTCTCAATGACTAAAAACTCTAATAGTTTGATAATAGATTTTGATCATTTTGTTTAAATATTTGAATAATTTGAGAAAACTAGTAATTTGATTACGGTTGTACTGTGATTTTTTGTTTGCCAAACAAATTTTCATACAAAAGATTAGCGCAGAAGTAACTGGCAGTTTCCCAGTTTTTAGTGCGGCCGAGCGCATTTATTCTTCGGTTTTTGAATAAAGTCTTAAAGGACGATCTATGGCGTTTAGACGCAATTCAACCTTCCAAATATATGTAATGCATAGCGTTTTCCATATGAAATTTATCATATTTTATTTAAATCAATTTTCAATTTTCGTGAATTGAGTTAAGCACTTAATGCACACGAAACTGAAATTCCAAAATAATATTAATAAAATTTATTTAGTATTAATTTCCAAAATATTTATTTTATCAATCCCCGAAAATAGCCAAGTTCACAAACCTTTGGTCTTTCCACCATAATTCTAATTTAGTATTATTAATTACATTATAAATAAAACCACCTAAACCGAAAATGGGACCCAATCATTAAAAAAACATTTTCTAAACGAGTAAGGAATGATGTGAAAACCAAATAGTGGGAGTGCAAAACCGAACGAACACAAAAAAAGTTCTTCCTTGTATACACCTTAAACATTAAATCGATATTTATTTCGTTTTCCAGTGTACATATTACGAGTATATATAGAAGAAAATAAGGTGAAAATCAGTGGAGAAAGACCACACTTAATGGAATGTTGGCCAATTGAATAATAACAACACGAAAAGGAAGACGTTTTCCACCATATAATAAACAGACACCGCATACTCGTTTAACAATATAGTTTAGTTTAGTCTTAAGTATTAATTAAATAAAGAGATAGATTACAGCATAATATAAGAAAATATTTAAAAAAGAAATAAAACGAAAAAAAAAAACATTTTTCACGCTTTACCATATAACATTTAGGGCCGATAGACCTCGCAGCCTATCTACATATAACGTTAGCATTTTACAACGCTGTTCATCTATAAATTTTATTATTTTGATCACGTAATATTGGGGATCAGGTTTGTTTTTTACAAGCTTGAACTGTGTACTCGTATATATGTATTTACGGTTTTTTATGTATATAAAGCAGCGTTTGATGGGAAGATGGGTGGAAAATTGAGGAAAACAAAGCATGAAAAAAATTAAAATATGTATGTAGAGAATCCTGGTATGGTGCTTACAGTACCGTATACGATAAAATGTTTATAAAAACGCTATAAGTAAAAATTAGGATATTCTATCACGTTTCTAGCGACATATGGACCATCAGTTGGATTATTATCTAAATTATAGTCTTTTACATATAAATGCATGGTATATAGAGAGACAATATACCAATTTTGTATTTTAATAACATTTAAAGGATTGAAGGATTTTCCGCATTTAATTTTTTTTGTACTTCAGCCATTGTTGTTATTGAAATTTTGAGAGATAAATAAAAATTGATAAAATATTTTTTTATCAATTTTTATTTGATTTTTTGGTCGTGATTTTTCATCATGTGTAGAATCGATTCAATTGAGTTGTATCGTGATTGTTTCGATGCGCTCCAAATTTTCATTGCACAAGTTTTTTTTTATATTTTAATTCGACTAAAAATACAAAACAGATACATTTTGTTGTGATTTAGATAACAGTATTATACCATAAAAAAATGGAAATTAGTGATTGAAGTCAGGAACGAAAGCCTGCGTAAGTTAAGTTATTTTCGTAAGGGGCTAATCTGCAATAAAATTTCCAATTAAACAAAATGAAGCACATTAAGCCATTATTTACTTATTTAATTCGAAACTCGGTTATTTGTAGTGGCCACTAGAGGTTTCTTTTTCTATTCCCAATCGTTAATTAGATTTATTACGCCTACAAAATACATATTGAGGTTCTTCCATTTGACATTGAGACCTCTTCAAAACAAGGATATGTTGGCTTTGTGGTCCTCAACAATCTCATGTTAAAATGTGGCTGGCATTTTTAATGACCTTGATTAGCTGTATTTTACTGATGTAGTATATTGTTGATATCTGAGTGAAGTGCCAAAATAACAAAATATACACTGTGATCTAAAAGTACTTAGAATTAAAAAAAACACTCAAAACTTGAACTTTCATAATAATATTTGAAAATTTTTAATAAACACAAATATTTCTACGCTATTAAGTAGAAACAATTTAATTTTTGTAAATAGTTTTGAGTGAATTTTATAAAATGTATTTTTTTAAGCAAACTACGAATCGCACAGAGGGCGAGAGAGAATATCGCTGAGTGTAACACAACAATTCTTCAACATATTAAATTATTTAGCTCGGTCTCTACGGATCACACAGTCATGATAGAGGTGATTTTGAAATAGTATTTGATGTAAGAAACCAAGCTTACCCAACCATATGCTCGGAAAACTAAGACCTTTTTTATTCGAGAGAAAATATCATCGAGTGTAATTAGAGTGACCAGACCAAAATTTCTAAATTGGTACTTTAAATTATGGTTTTATTTTCAAAATTAATCGAAAAAATTGGTTAAAAATCCCAAAAATTAGCATTGTGGACAATTGTTGGATAAGTTTTAATAAGAAGTTCTTTCTTTTAAACGGTAAAAGTAAATGTGAAAATATGAGGGCACAGTTTTTGATGTGGTGTCTTCAGTCTATGTTTCGGTCTGTGTCCTCCGTTTTGGCGGAGGTCGACCCACCGGATGTGGCAGCTTATCTTATCTTATCTTGGCTTGAGCTTTCTCGTTTTTTATGTTTTTGGATCGATTCTTGGGTGAAGTTGTAGCTAGGCTGGTCCTGATCATTTTCCGCAAATGGCTAATTTTGGTAGACATCTTTTTTTGTGGGAACTTGTTCTTGTTTGCATATGTTTTGGGAGATGCAGGATTTGCAAAACGCCTGGTAGGCACGGGAATGTTCCGGATTGGATTTGGAAGAGGAATGGTTCATGTTGATTTTCTGTTGGTTAGGCGGATGTGCTGGTTCTTGTTGTGATACTTTTTCGTAGGAACTTTTTTGTGTTTTGCTAATGTTTTATTTTTATGGGATTTACGAAGAAGCCAGAATTTGGTCGGAAGTGAAGATTATTTTATAAAAACTGGTTTCCACCAAAATTCGTCTACGTTCTGGTTTTATTTTTGGAATGATTTGTTTCCGAGCCAACGACTACGGTTTGAGATTGTGTGAATGCTGTGCTGCGCATTCACAATACTTCACAAATACAACACTTGACATTTTTGCGATGTCAGGAGTATGGAGGTCGGTATGAAAATGTTGTACAAGTTTTAGGCATATGAGCTTCATCAGAGTCAGATGCTGAGAATCTCAGAATTTTTTGGTTGCTTTAGTCGTCGTAGTATTCAAGTGTTATCACAATTAGCATATATTCGAGGTGGGGGAGGGTCGGATGTTGGCCAGAACAACAATGAATAATTATTTTTACTAGGATACGTTTTGTCGTTGGACATTTTATAAAAAATTTATTTAATATCGCATATTGTACGGAGTGGCCAAGAGAACTGATTAACATTATTGAAAGCTTCGTAAATGCAAATGTACAAAAGCATAAAAATGTAAATATTGATCGTTTTGGCGTACTTTTCCGTACCTCGTTTAATATTTTCGAATTAGGGCATTTTGAAAATTGGATGTGAGAAAAGGGGTAAATACCTCAGAAAGGGGTACGTCTGGCCATCCTAAGAGTCGTACAAAAATTCATAAACATTTAAATTTATTTAGCTCGGCTCCTACGGACCGCACATAGATGATCAAAATTTTCGTTTTGCACTCAATGATGAATTTTATTACGACAAAGGTAAAAACGCGTCTCAAAAAAATTTGTGCTGTTTGTGGAGAAGGTGCTTTATAAAAATCAGCAGCAAAGAAATGGTTCAAGCGCTTTCGTTCTGGAAATATGGATGCCAAAGATGCACCTCGCTCTGGCCGGCCAATCACTGGAAAAGTCGATGAAATCATGCAGAAAATTGTAGAAGACCGGCATATAAGCAGCCATGCAATTGTTAAAGAACTAAATATTGACACAAAACAGTTTTAGACCACATGAATTAACAGTTAAATATTTAATGAACCGGATTTCTATCTGCGAAATGCTGCTGAAACGGAACGAAATCTAGCCATCAAACCGAAAGATTACTTGTGATGCAAAGTGGATAAAATACGACAACGTTGGCCAAAAAAGATCTTGGATGAAACGAAGTGAAGCTTCCCAAACGGTATCAAAGCCAGGATTGACGCCAAGAAAGGTAAGCTGTGTGTTTGGTGGGATTGGAAAGGAATTATGCATTATGAGGTGCTGCCATCGGACCAAACGATTGATTCTAATCTTTACTGTCAGCAACTAACGCGTTTAAGGTACACAGTAAACAATTTTGTTGGAATTTTACTGCAATAAACGTTGGCACAACATTTGCCAACGTTTAATGTTGTACAAAAAATCCGAAGAGTAATTTTACACTTCTATTACTAATTATGCTTGATCGGGAAGGAAAATTACACAAAAGTCTAAACACACTAGTGGTAAAATAAAAAGCTAATTAAAGAAAGTGCATCAATTTACGTTTCGATTTTACTATTTGCCCGAATAATAAATTCGCACAAAGCAAAATTACTATGATAGTATGAGGAATATTAATATGCGGAAGTAATAGCTAGTAAAATTACATGATTTGTAGGTATATACTATTTTATTTTTAATATTTGTGTATTTTTGCAAAGAAATAATTTCCTTACAACATAAATGTTGTAAAAAAAATATGTAAAATTACACATTTTTTTTACTGTGTAGGTATTTCAGTTAAAACGTACAGAATTGATCAGCAGAAAGGGCGTTGTGTTCCATCATGACCCGGCAGAAACTGAGAGAGCTTGGCTAGGAAGTTTTGATGCACCCACCATATATTCCTGACCTTGCACCATCGGACTACCATTTGTTCCGGTCCATGCAGAACCATCGAAATGGTTTCAAGAGGCCTGCGAAAATGAGGTGTCCCTATTTTTTGTCTCTAAACTGCAGAAGTTCTACATGGATCACGGTTCTACGAGAAAAAAAGCAAAAGATCATCGATCAAAATGACACATATTTGGTTTAATAAAGATCATTTCAAATAAGAAAATTCTTTGTTTCAATGTCACCCAAAAAGGCTACGAAGTTTTTCCCTAACCCTTATTTGTGTTTATTTTAAAATTTTCAAATATTATTGAGTGTTTGTTCAAGTTCAATATTAAAGTGTTTTTTTTTTCAATTCTAAGTACTTGGCGAACATAGCGTATAGTTTGTTATTGTTACAGGTGCCGACGTTTTATTAAATTAGAGTCTTTTGGTAATTCAATGATTACAGTCGATTTCCTCTCTAATAAGTTTTTTATTTTGGTTTACATATTATGACGCATATTACTACAAACAACTACACAACGATATACCAGTTGATAGTAAAATGGTAAAATTGGTCGCCACACCATATCATCGATCAGAGAATTCATGCTCGTCACATATTATTTAATTTTTAACCTCAATTCATTTGAAATTGGATTTCACGATAATGAAATAAAATTTTGGAAAAGTTTAAACTATTAAGCCAAAAATTTAATTTTGCGTAAAACTTAGTTACACTCTAGTTTTAAAACAAGGAGTAAGTAAGTGTAATACAAATGTTGCTAGTGTTAAATTTTCGATGAAATGAATTGTGTTGAAGGTGTTACTTTCCATTTGCTAAATCTCTCTAGCCGCACAACGATTAACCGAAAAGTAATTATCTGAAAATAACAATTCATGGAAAGCAAATTACCGAAATAGGAATTAACCAAAACAAGAATTCTCCGTCAGCGACAGGTCACCGCAAACTTAAATTCACCGAAAATTTGCCAAATGACGTATTGTTCAGGGTTTGAATTTTTCAGGATATTTCAAAAGCGAAAATGAAATAGAAGAAAAATTGAGATAAGAGAGAATCCCAAAACAAAAGGGTGAGACTCCCAAAAGAAACCTAGACAAAAACCGTAGACAAAAAACAGTAATATATCCCATTTTCATCCCAATAGGGGACGAAGTAAGGGAGCTAGTACAAAACAAACAAAATGCAACGAAAAATAGTTGAATAGTCGTGCCCCACACGGCTAGATTTTGAACAGATTGTATATTAAATTTAGACGCTCATAAGCGGTGATAAATGAGACTGATACGAACATATACGAACCTCAGTTTTGAAATGGGCTCGTATTATAAAGTTTTCAGTCCTTATCTAAGCAGCATACAACTGATGAAAATATTTCCTTCACCTAGAAGAAAGGAATCACTTAATATAAGTCACCTAATACGGAAAGCGCTAAAAACTGAAATCAACAATCTTACAGTTAAGAAAGTTCCTAGGTGTAGGGCCAGGCATTTGGTAAAATGTGGCATATATGTTTGTTTTCCAAACATCAGATAGGTTTATCGAAACAATTTTATATGATTCTTAACTCGCATATTGAGAATCGCCACTTTCGATGTTGCTATTCTGGTGCATAATATTGAGTAATCCCTCAACTAAATTACAGAAAAGCTTGTAACCCAATGAACAAAATAACAAAAATGTAGCAGACTTTATGAAAAAAAATTCAAACATAAAATTTCACGGAACATAAAAATCTGTTGGAGGCCTCAAGTAATTAACGGGCGGAAGATTCTCTAGGCAAATGCAGTCAAGTACTTTGAGATGACGCTAGATGCTTAGGCTTAATGGCTGCTGGAATAAAACTAAGAGCTTAGAAAAAAATATTATTATTTGTCACTAACGCTTCGCAAAGTATAAAAATTGAAGATTTGAATAGAGATGGTTGATAATAAAATGAAGAAACGAGTGATTGCAGAGGACAAAACCAACTGAGACTAAAAGAACCATCTTAAATTAATGTTACAATATACATAAATTTGAACCTAAATGGGTCTGCCAAATGAGCTTACCTCGTCAAATTATGCAAACAAAATTGCTGAATGAATTGTACACATTTGTAATACAAAATAAATTTAAAGAAATATTTCTGTTTGAATGATTTTGATAAACATTTTAGAGATATGTTTTTAGCACTTAAAACGAGTCATATTGATTTGTGAAAATTAAATTAGGAGGTTCCTCGTTTATGCATATAGGTTTCAATTTTTGATTTCTTATTAGCGGACCAAGTAGAGTATTTTAACTCATTGTCACGGAAATAGGTTTGTATGAGCCAAATTGGAACTAAACCTAATTATCAAATGATTGGGATACTCGTGAAGCACGATTGTGATGAAAATTGGATTCCTTTATTCAGCTGTGATTTTTGAAAATCAGTTGACACAGTTCTCAATTTGATTGGATGTATGTCATTTCACAACCAATTTTGTGTAGTTGTTAAGATGAAAATGCAATTCTATTCTGGAATAAATTATCAATATTAATGGAACTACAGATTTTCTCAAC
>CAVNVL010000048.1:0-82590 GCA_963691935.1 Nephrotoma guestfalica | reverse complement strand
AATAGGGGCAATAAGTTTAAAATTTTATCATTAAAGTTTATTCGTTTTCTCAAATCTTCGCAGAAACATTTATAAAAATTCTTTACTTTAGTTCTAAACTCAATCAAATCTTGCTGTTCTATATCCTCTCGAGTATAATATAACTCAGCTTTCGTGCCGCAGTAAATTTTGTACAAAGGTAGATTATGTTCACTCAAATCTATAGTTGAAATACAACTATTATCTAAAGCGTCTTTTTTAATAAAATTTCGAACAAATTGATAAAATAAATGTTTCATCCGAAGCATAAAAATATGCATTTTTGCCTCTTCTGATTGCATTTCTTTATTTATTTTATTGATAAGGTCCAAGGCATATAATGGAAATAAAAAGTATAACCGAATTAATTTATTTTTTAGGTTATATGAAATGAATTCTAAATTTTAGTAATAGTATCGGTGAATTCGCCACTAATAAATTTTCACCCTGCTCAATTATATTTGCAGTAGATTTTGTTGTTATCAACCACCTACAAAAATAAAATGTTCAGCTAAATATTCAGAAACACATTGAAATATCAAACATACCTGTCCATTTCGTTGAATATATAATTATTATTTGTTATTTTTTAATTTCCTTTTGTATAATTAAACAATTGCTTAGCCACTTGATTTTATATCATTAACATAACACACAAATAAATTTTAATATTAAAATAACACTTGAAAAAAAATTGTCAACTTCTTCCATTCGGTTTAAAAGTAAACTAAAACGCAAATCAAAAATAAAATAAACTAAAAAGCACTTTTACCAATAAACCTTTAATTCAGCGCATTTTATTCAGCAAAATTTTGTGGAACGTATTTTCATTTTATTTGATACATTGCTATTGTACCAATAAACACATCAGCTTCGTTTTCGTAAAGTTTTTAGAAAAACTATGTAGTTAAATTACGATTTTATATCAGTTTTGTGTTTTATTGAAAATGTACTGAATTTAACTAGATTGTATTAAAATACATTCGAGATTAAATTGTACTGAAAAAAGTACAATTGTACTGAAATTATCATCCCTGCCGCACATAAAGATCGAGAAAACACGAAAAATAAAAACCAAAAATATTATTTTGTGTTGGTTCTTGGTTGTAATTTTTACTTTGTTTTGTTTTGCTGGTTTATTTATTTAGTCAAAAAATATGCGTTGCTACGGAAGGGTGTATATTATGTCGAATTTAAAAAAAAAAGAAGATTTAAGAATCAAATTGAATTAAAATTTTACTAATTAAATTTATTGAATTTACGAAAATGCATTTTAATAAATTTAATAGATTATTTCAATTGTTCGTAAACTAAAAGATTAGTATTTTATTGTATAAATTGAAAAAAATATTTACACTAGTTAAATGTAAACATGAGTACAGTAAGGAGAAAAAAAACGGAACTGATTGAATGTTTATCCAATTTGTTTTTATGTGTAAAGCAGTTCAATAAACTTATATTATCTATCATTTTGATTTTGAAAATGAATTTGTGAAAAATTGTTTGGAATAAATTTTCACTTCAATTTTGTTGCGGGGAAAAATTGGCGATTTTTATAGATCGACTTTTAAATAACAGTCAGCACATGAAATCTGGTTGAATCAAATTTTTAATTGAGATGGAATGTGTGTGCTAAAGTCTGGTACATAATCAGAAATTTCTTGGCGACACCAAGTGAGAATATAAGCGTGTTTTTAAACCATTAAAATGTTTTACACACACGAATGTGCTTGTCATCGGAACAAAATCCTTCCGTGGAATAGCGTTTAGCCATATCTGTCGTTGTGGCTCCGTAGTTGGGAGTTTAAAAAAACTAACCCGATCCTCCACACTGACACAATCGCGCGAGTCACACAATGGGACACAACAAATTCTGGGCATATTGAGGGCACAATAAATCACACAATATCACACCATATACAGAAAAAATTAATTAGAAAAAAGTATTGATTCTGTGAAAATATAAAATAAACAAACGCATGAACGACAGATAATATACATCCGTATTATTGTACTTTAAATTTAAAAGTTTTCCAAAACAAACAAAAAACCCCACTGATCGATTTAATTACCGATTATAGTTTAATGCATTTATTCCACGATATTAAAAAAATAACAATCAAATTATATTAATTTGATAATACACAAGACACAACTTTAATATTTATATTTTCACAATTATAATTTGTTCTAATTGATTTTACTAATAAAATTTAATTAAATATTGCACAGAACTTACGTAAATTGTTATCCCGTCAACTAAATTGTCTTTTATATTATTCCGTTACAATATACTCGTACATATAATACAGTGCACAGAAATAACTATACCTATGTAAACGAATTATTTTGTACAGTAAACTACCGAAACATTTGTACGTACTTAGTGGTAAACGGTGTGAATTTTATTCCATAATCAAATCATGGATACATAATTTTCTTATGCCCGGTTGCAGAAAACATTTAACCTTCGATTAACCCGATTTAACTGGCCGTTACTTCAATTTGCGTTTCACAAAAGCTAACCACCTGTTAAACACCTAGTTAAATTTAACTGGACAAAATCAGAAGATTAAATATTTAACTGTGAATTAATTTGCTACTAGCGTTGCCTGTGAGTCTAATTAAAATTAGTAAGTTTCAAAATTTGTTTATCACAGAAAACTATTAAAAAATGTTGCGAAAGGAATATCAGCTCTTTAGTGACAGCGATAGTGATGATGATAATTTTTATCTCAAGTTGGCTATTACCATTCCTAAATTGAGACAATATCCAGAACGCCCTGATGTTCTTTTTAAATATAGTGATATTGAATTTCGAGAACGATTTAGATTTTCAAAAGAGACTGTCTCGAAATTAAGTGAAATGCTTGATCCGTATCTAGCACCCCAAACAAATAGATGCAAATCTATATCAACTATAAACCAATTATGCATTGCACTTAGGTTTGTTACTCACGTATAAATATCATAATTAAATTTTGAATTTATAAAGGTGTCTTAGATTTTTAGCTACAGGTTGCTTCCAAATGACTTGTGGAGATTTATTCAACTGCCATAAATCGACCGTTTGTCGCAAAATACCTAAAGTATTAGGGAAAATTGCCCTGTTGTGTCGAATGAATAAAATTATTAAAATGCCAACAACACAGGAGGAATTGCATCATACCAAAGTAAAATTTTACGAAATTGCAAATTTTCCTGGTGTTATCGGAGCAATAGGTAGGTACTTAAAAATAAAGTATTTGTTTATATACAAATTGTCATAATCTGGTTTTAGATTGTACCCACATAAAAATCCAATCTCCGGGAGGAGATATTGGAGAAGTATACCGTAACAGAAAAGGCTACTTTTCCATAAACGTGCAGTGTGTTAGCAATTTTTATTTAAAGATATGTGATATAGAGGCGAGGTGGCCAGGATCAGTACACGATCAGACGATTCTGGAAAATTCATTTTTAATGGTAAGTGTAATTTCCACCTTATTTCGTTATTCCTCGCTATATGAACAAATTATTAAAGGTGCGGCTATGCCGAAATGACTTTGGAGATAGCGTTTTATTAGGAGATGGAGGCTACGCAAACAAAAATTTTCTACTAACTCCATTGAGTAATCCGCAAACATCAGCAGAGAGAAATTACCAAAAAGCGCACATATCAACAAGAAATCCAGTTGAAAGGTTATATGGGGTTTGGAAGAGACGCTTCCCAGCGTTGAGCCTTGGATTTCGGGTGAAGGTGATTCAATTTATATGTAATTTGAGTTTTATAAAATATTTTTTATTTATTAATTTATAGGTTGAAACTATTCTGACTTCAATCGTTGCTGCTGCTGTGCTGCATAACTTGGCAATTGAATTGCACGATGGTTTTCAAGACTTTCCAGAAGTGGATACAAGCCTTATAGATATTACTCCAATATCACAAGAAAATTCAAATTCGTCTATAAGATCAGCACTCATTGAAAGTCATTTTAGTACAATTCCATAGATAATATGTTTTCTCAAATTTCATTTTAAGAAAATTTATTCAAAAATTTCATTGCACAAATATGTAAAACAAAAATGATATAAAAGCAAAAAATAAAATATATCAAAATAAAAATTGATTTCATAAATAATAAATAAATTAATGTTTTTTTTAAATTCTTAAATTTTAGGTATTTACTTTAATTTCTCATACTGCTTATTTAAAATAGCAAGTTCAACGGTGTGTTGCTCACGTTTCATGGCCATAATTTCGTCTGCATTTGTTTGGCACATTAGCAACAGAGAATGTTGCTCTTTCAAATTTATTATTTCCCAATCGTTGCGTTCACGCCTCATTTTCATCAATTCTTCCTCGAATTTGTTGTTGGTGGTTAATTTCATTTTCTTTGTAGCACAAATATCACCTAACTCTTGGTAAACGCCTCTTAAAGCTCCACTTTTTTTTTGGTTATTGTGCCGAGTAAGTGGTTTGGAAATCAATTGGCTTTGTGTCGGTGTTAAAGTTGATGTGCCATCAACAAATTCAAATCTACTATCAGACACCTCTTTGGTTTGGTCAAGATTTTCATCGAAAGCAGAATCGTTTAAATCAAAAATAATATTTGACTCGTCATCGAGCTAAAATATAAAGTAGTAATAACGACCATATTTTAAATTTACACAATCTTACCAAAACATCTTTGTTATATTCAGCACTGTTGTCGTATCTATTAACCAGAGGAGTGATTGTCAGAGGCTGTAAGATCTCCAAGGTTTTATTAGCGACCTCAGATATTTGCGTAACTTTTTTCCCTCCCCCAGTGAGGAAAGTATCCATCTGTGAATATTATACAATTTAGCTATAATGAATAGATAAAAGAAGCAAATAAATAATTTCACCTTGTCGGCAGATTTTTCTTTTTTGGCTTTTTTTTCAACTGTTCGTAAAGGGTTCTAAGCTGCTGAGTACTTCTAAAAGAACTCATGCTCTGTGCGTTAAAATCACTATTAATGGAATCCCAAACCTCATTTTTCATGGTAGATGTTGTTTTATCCGTTTTTTTACACTCTATAACATGGCGATATTTCCTGACCACTTCTAGCAGCAATAGTTTCTCGGAATTGGAAAAATTAGTAGCTCGATTTCTTGGATTGCTTGGTTTTCCTTTAAATGTAAAACAAACTAGTATTAGGATAAATATAACAAATTATATTTGTACATAATGCACAAATTAACAAAATAAATACATTTGCTTACAATTTTCCATGTATTTGCCATTTTGGTTACTCGTACTTACCATTTAGGATTGATTCACAGCTCATTATTTTTAGATATTGCAATAAATGTTTTCCCACAAAATAAAATAATAGCACACGCGTCGAATATATGTTTTTATATTTTTTTTTATTAAATAAAAACGATTTTTTTATTGTACAGAATGTTAAACCCCCAAAAATTTGTACAAATTGACAGTTTTTGTTCTTTTTTTTATAAATTACGATGAATAGGGTTGTGCAAAATATAAAAATATCGATAGTATCGACAGATTTACAAACTAACCATCCAAAATATATTGTGAAACGAAATGAAATTTTAACCGGAGACTAGACTTAACAACCGGCTTACTAACAACGGGTTAATTCATTATCTGTGCAACCGGGCATTAGATAGAATATAAATATTTTCATTACAATTATTTAAATTAATATATTAATTACATAACACAACATATTGTATAAATAATTAATATATAACGTAAACTACATAATTACAAAATTTAAATAAATATTATTTTACAACAGTTTGTTACGGTTGCCTTTCCCCACACTGTAGTGCAATGTTTAAAACCGAAAACAACAACCAAAGAGAAATGTACCACAAACAAAATTAAAATTTTTGTTTTTGTAAAGAGCACGTGGTTTATGGAAAAATGGGATGTTGTTCTATTTGGAAAATTAATGAATGAAAAGTTTCTTAACAAGATTTTTTTTTGTTTATAAATGTTACTAAAGGAGCTAAGATTAGAGAGGAAGGAGCAATAGTTCACATTTCTCGCATTTAAAAGATATAAACGATTTAGTGGACGTAAACAAGAATTTTTAAAGTTTTTTCATAATAAATATTTTCATTTGTATGCCGCCAAGTTAATTTCTCAAATATTACTCATCTAACTCAGTTTTTTTTTTATTTATATAAATCGGCCTGTATTGTATTGGTATTGACTAAACTATCTATAGTTGTTTCATTAACCGTGAAACAGATATTATTATTTCTAAAACTATTCTCAGAAACCGTGAGAAGATTTGTGAGATTATTGTTTTTAGTTGGTTTAGGAGGGAATTTAAAAATTTTTTTGAACATAAAATTATTAAACCTGACCTACCAAATCACTATGGTGTGATGAATCTTCCCTCTAGACTTGAATTGCACGAATTTTTTTTTTTTTTTTTGTTAATTTTTGCTGCTTCTTTATATATAATTTATTCTCCTTTTATAACTTTCTCTTTTATTATTACAAGTTTTTGCTACTCGTTCGATACACGAGTGCACGCTATCTCCCTCATTTTGGGTGTGCCCCTTCTCCAAATATTTATGCGAAATATTTACATTTAAATTTTTGGAGGCCCAAGCGTAAAAAGTATACAATATTTTGTTTCTGTTTTGGCCTGGACAATTGTCAGATCAAAATCTAAAATCTTTGCATGTTGGATGGAGCTCTATAAATTGTTTAAGGCAGCTGGCCACTTCCGTCCCTCCACGTTTTGCAATACTCTCGTGCCATACAAAACAGAAACCAGTATTTGAGTTCATAGAATAAACCGTAAAATTATAAACGAAATATTTTCGTTTATAATAAAAAATTGAAGCTTTTAATTGTGGAACCGTTAAAATTTTTTCAAAATCAAAAACGGCAGTAATAATGCTATCGTCCCGCTGTTGCGCAGCTAGTTTATCATCTTCTTTTAATTTTCTCGCTTCAGTTTTATTCGATAAGTGTCGATCATGCGTTGATTTGTTTTTTTGTTTTCCTTCGAGTAGCAAATTATCAAAAGCAATGCACTGATCACATTGATCTTTCTTCGGGACAAAAAAACCCAAATTAAAACTTTGGTTAAAAGTATCGCGATACTGGCGCTCGGTAACTGTATGTTTGATCAATTTTTCATTCATAAATTCCACAAATAAACGGTACATCTTCGCAATATTAAGTTCCCCTCTAAATACTTTTTGTTACTACTTTTTCGGCAGTAATGTGCATCGACAATTGGAAAAGATTTTATATGGTCACGTATCTCAGTAAACATAGCCAGTTTTTCGGGGTCTTTAGATCTCTCAAATTTGCCGCGCCGATCAATATCTAAAACGCCATTCCCAGCATTTTTTTTTTGGCATATGCAGTTGAGATCCACTGACTGTTTATGCCTAAAGTATTTAAAAACATGGTTTTGCATACCTAAAATAACAGAATATTTAAATATTGAGCTTAATTTAACCTTCTGGTTTATGTAATCTGAAAAATGGTTACCTTTTGTCGAATTGAAGAACTATTACCGCTGGATGTAAGTATAAAATATTGTCGGTTTGCGCCTCTTTGGCGACTCGAAGAACACTTTTCACGCAGTTTTGTTGTTTCCTCGGTATACTTCGTTAGAAAATTCCATTGGCGATAGCGGTCACCGATGCTCCAGAATTGCTTAAAAAACAGCTCTCGATCGCTATTGGTAATTTTTGTGGTACACTTATTATAACATGAAGAGCAAGGCAGCCGCATCTCCCGCCCTTTTATTTGTTGACCTCTCTCATTCATATGTGACAAACCCTTATTGTAAGAGTTTTTTGAAATTTTGGAGATCCAATTAAGTTTGTCCAATCTACGCTTTCTAACGTTTTGTTTACGGGATTTTGGAGTAATTTCGGTTTCCGCACCATTATTATTGTTTTTTAATGTAGGTGTAATTGGGCTCCATGGGGGAGTGTCTGCTCCTGAATTGCATGGCGTTGTAAGATTAACAGCAGTGGAAATTTTTCTACCTAAATACATTTTCCCATTTAAATCTGGATAAGGAAATTAAATTCATTTATCATATTTTGTACTCACCTGAGAAACTTAAATTTATTTCATCCTCCGAAGAATGTAGGTCACTCTTGCTCGGTTTGTATTCACTCCCGCTATCCGAATAGTCTTGCCTATGGTAATATAATATTCAATTTTTTTTATTCTTTTACGTAAACGAATGAAATATTTTACTTACCTGAGAAACTGGAATCATTTTTTTCAAGTACTTCTTCCGTTCTATTACCGCTTTCGCCGTTCTGTTCGCCAGACACTAAGGATAATAGACCGATTTTAAATAAATTCCATGTTTGAGTTATTTAAGCCAAAATATTTACCTATTGAGGCAGTCTGTATCTGGGCTGCATTTTCGGTAGTGTTTTCACCGCACTCCACCATTACATTTTCATAACCTACAACAAAATTGTATAATAAAACGTTCTTATTCCATAGAATTATTATTTGAATAATTCACTTATCATAGTCTTACCTTTTTCTTTATTAATCTGATTCTGTGCCAATTTTATAAATTTTTTAGCTCTTAACAACATTTTTGTGCACTTTGAATTATTTGCTTGCGATCTACTTGAGGTTCAAATGAAAAATCACATATAAGAATAAATGTCCGTCTGTCAAAATATGGCGCCAAAAATCTCTCCAAATTTTCTCCAATTGGAATTATAATAAAATTTGTTATAATTGGTGAAATTATCAGGGCTACCCAAAAGAAGTATTACAAAGTTGACTTAATATTTTAAAACTTTTTTAAGTTCATTATAAAGTACTTTATGTAACTACAACAAAGTTTAAATGCAACTGATAGTATGATAGATGACTTTATGTGTTCAAGTGTTCATTATGGTAATGCTGAAATGCAATTTTGATAAATATGAAATGATGATGCAATGCAATTTTTATAATGAAACAATGTAGATGTTTATGAGGATACAATGTATGATCATTGTGTTGTTGTTGTAGTGGCTGAAGTCATAGGACGTAACTCGCGGTGTATCAAATTGATCAAAACAACGAGAACTGTTCACTACAAAGGTACGTTTAGCACTAAAACATCAAAATTATTTAGATCACAGGAAAATATTAAGCTACTGAAACACAGAGAACGGTACTTTTTATATTTTAAAAATTATACAGGAATATATGTATATGCAATTACATCGGAAAAGATGCAGTTTTGAAATACGTTTTCATGTTGGTGAAGAGTAAGTTTTGAAAAATATTTACAAGTGGACAAGAGTTACTTTTGAAATAAACTATACATTTTAAACTCAAATATCTCAGTGTTAGATTAAGTTTTGGTATTTCCCCTAGGCGGAAAATGTGTTCGCAAGAAGATTTAATAATAATCAAGTGGAAAAGATCAAGTGTTGTTTCTAATCGACTCAATTAACCTAAGACCTTTTCATTCACTTTTGAAATTAACAATAATATTTAAATATTTATTTAAATAATTATCGTTAAACAAATTTTTTTATTGCATAATACTAAGTGTTTTCTCCCGTTTGAAATTACCGCTGTCAACCAAATTGCTGATTCCAAATTAATTTCCGCAAGCCACAATCACCACTTCACTTTAGCAAAATATCCTCTTCGATAAATTCCGAAGACTCAACCGAGTCACAGAACTATAGCACAAGTAAAACTTTTGGTTTCCTTTTTTTTTTTTTAACAACGTTATAATTTTATTATGAAAGTACAATCACGACTCCAATTGTTAACCATTTTATGTTTTTAACGCGATGACAAGCGCATTTTATATAAAAATGTTACCCCCACCACTTTAAGCTTAAATACTATACATATACATTAACAAATGTTGACAAGATACATAAAAATATTAGGTATAAAACATAAACGAAAAGCGATACTTATGTCCCTATCCTTCACTAGATGGCAAAGTGTACAGTAAGTTATCGAGATTAAATCTTATAACAGTGCAGACTAATGATATAATCTTGGACATAAATCAATAATCTACGTTATCGTTTTGTGTCCATGGTTTATGGTACATACAAATGTAGACTATTTATGATAAAAGTTGTAGGTAAATTCATTATTTTCTACGAGATGTACAGTAGACTGTATACTTTTTTTCTATTAGAGTTTAGTAGGTAGTTTTGCCACGACATAGCCAATAAATGTGAGTTGTCCGAACACTAAGTAGTTTTAAAAATATTTTTTTCTTATGTAAATTTTCCTTTGGAATCACTTGCACCAATATTGATTTTTTCCCTTAGAATATACAAAAATATAGATTCATAATTTTTTTTTGTTATTGTTAGTTTAACTTAGCACTATAAACTTTTAAATCTAAAATATGCAGTATGCGCACGCATGCGCAAGATAGCTGTATGAGGTAAATTTCCTGCTGATCGGGGAACGTTCGTGTTTACGACACCGTATATAGACCGCAAGGTAGAAATTTCTCGCCCAATTTTCCGATAATAGGAAACAAATAAAAATTGCGCGTGAGACCAAGGCATGTGGGATCCAATTCATTGGATTGGCTTGCGGGGCAAGCAACAAGTGTTGTACGATTATCTATGTACAAGTTATTATATACAGTGTTGATGTAGGTTGAAAATGCGACGCGAAGCACTTGGAAACTCAAATAATAATAACAAAAATAAATAAAAACCAAAATTTAATTAAATTTTACAAATTTATATAAAAACTTTATTTAAAAAAAAAATTAATAATCTCTTCGGCTGCTGCTGCGGCTTCAAGAATTACAAAAACTGAATAGAATAGAATCAAAATTTTGTATAGCTTTATATACAAAATTTTAGTGCAGGTGGATGCAATAAAAATTGTATTGATCCAGTGCTTTCGCTTTTTGGGTAAACAAGGCAATAAAATATTGAATGCACCGACCAAATCTGGATTTTTTCGGTTACCAATTTGTTTAACTGATTGACATGAACAATATTGCAATTTTAAATTTAATTTGTTCTAATTGCCCCGCCATCATGTTGACTGGTATTAAATAATTGTGTCTTTGGTTATCACAATCATTTAATGATGATGGGGGGCATCTATTATAAGATTTTAACAACTACCATGCCATTTAAATATTCTGTGTCTTAGTTATCACGAGAATTATGGTGGCATCTATGATACAATTACAATATTGTTTGTTTCAATGATCATTTATTCTTGGTAACGAATTTGGTTGATTTGAAAATCGGTTTGCTAATAAAATTTACTAATTTTGTTTTGTGTATCGATTTTATGTTACAAGACTGTTGTTGCATATTCATTTGGAATATAATTATTTATACGGAGAATTGTCCGTTAATAAATAATTCAGTCTACGGAGAATTGTCCGTTTGTAATCATGTATATTGTGCGGTGTTTCTTGTAGTTGAAGAAACAAGCCGCTACATCACTCCCTCCTCAGTGAAAGGTCCTCCATTTTGTGGTTTTTTGTGTCCACCAGCAATTGTGGATGGAGTTTTGGGAATTTTACTACTATAATGATGTATGATCATTATAATAGTAGTGGTGATGTAATTGTTTACGAGCGAATGGTGATGATAGTAAATGTATCAATGTGACGATGTGTAATCGTCCTGGCGGAAATATTTAAAAAAATGAAATATTTAATCCCAGAATTCTCTTTTATTTTCCCTAATAAAAAATGTTTGTTGGCTAGGTAAGCCGATTTTTATGTTCTGTTAAACGCGCAAATTACGTTTTTATGGCTTTTAGATATTATAAAAAAAATATTATTTATTCATTTTTTATTACAATTGCCTTAACCACAAACACTTAACTTTATAATTAATCTTAAGACTAACAATATTTAAATATCCAATCTCTTTAGAGTTGGATGAATTATATGTTTTAACTCTGTACTCTTTGGAGTCAGAAATACAATTAATTTACATAAAAATGCTTTTCGTTTTCAATTATATGATTTTTATCATTTATGTTAATTTTGCTAATTTTTTATATATTTCCGTTCTACTTTAATTTTTGAAATCTTATATGAATTTCCTTTTAAAATATAAAATATAAAATGTTTATGTGACATTAATTTTCATGTGACAATTTTGTTAATTCGATCACTAGAACAAAATTGTCTCATGTGCATTTTTACTTGTTGAAGGTGACATGTCTCGACATGTAACTCGCATGGGCTCATGCATTTCGTTGTCATATGGCCAAATCGTTCATGGAACCAACAAATTGTTGGTGCTGCTTGCCGCGTAACGTTTGGTTGCTGTTGTGGTTCGGTTTCCTGTCTTATCAGACGGTATGCCACGAGCGATGGTTTCCGTGTTCTCCTAGGCGGGCGTTTAATTTTGGTAATCGTTTCCAAAATGGCAACTCGCCTTTCTAATTGGGCCAGATTTGTATGACCCCCCGCTTGAAAATGAGTGGCTGTAGTTTGGCCACCGATTTAAGTTGGTTTTTTAATGGAATGCGCCATCCGTGTAGCGGTGTTGGTTGTGGAGACTCTGATTCTTGGTCCACGAACGCTTGCCTGACTGTTGAGTCTAGTTTTGGTGCAGTTGATGGCTTGTGTATGGTTGGTTGGATCGCCAGTTCCAAGGCCATCTCGATGTCGTGTAGAAGGCTTTGCTGTCTGATATCGCCTTGATTGCGTTGCTCCTGTGGTTGTGCCATTCTGTTAAAATCCAGTGTATTTTATTAGTGTTTTTTTTATTTTGTTGTATTTACTTGAGAATGGGTGTGCTTGTGGGTGGAATGCAACTTATCCGAATATGCGGAGAGTTTTCTTGACTCCCGATATTTGATCGGATGTATTAAGAATTCCATAGACTGGCTTGAGTCTATCAATACACCGAAAGAAAAAATGATGGTAAATTGTACGTAAAATAACATTTTCGGTTTACGAAATTCGTCCAACAATGAAAATTACGAATTGCTGACATTGTAAATGTTAAATCTTATTTTTCAACATTTGGCGATGCTGTAGGTACAATTTAAATTGTTGATTTAACATTTTCATCTAAATGAAACTGTTGACATGATTATTGACATATCAACATTGAAAACGATAATTTGTATTTTAACAATACTAAATGAAGGTAAAAAATGTTATTTTTGTCGTCTCCGATAATCAAATTTATGGACAATATTATTGCCATTATAACATCAAACATGTTGAATGAACATTAAAAAATGTTAAAATTAATAATTTTGCCGATCGAAAAATTATTAAAAAATGTTAGGATGTCAACTTCAATGTTAAATTATATTAACATTTTAAATGTTGAATTGATATTTAAAATGTTGAAATGTTTTAAATGTTGCTGGTTTCATACTTTAAATTTTCAGTTTTATTTAAATAATAATAACAAAATAACAAATTTTTAATATTAATACTGTTTGATAAAATTTTAATAGAACTCTAAAAAAATTTTATTCTTAATAGTCTAAGACCAAAAAAATCATATAAATGCATTGGTGGTCCACAAAATTTATCGATATGATAAACTTCAAAAAAATCTAGTTCATCTTTAATACGATATGACTGGTAGTGCTCTAAAAACTTAATCAAATTTAATTTTTTTCCAATTACAAGGCAACTATCAGTTTTAAAATCTAATATAAATGTTTCAATTTTATAAAAGTTTATTGGCTGTTGATCTACAGCCAGTATGTATCCATTTTTATAGACTGTTCTTTTATACTCTATAGAGTTAGCTACATTACAATTATTTAAATTTAAATTCAAGTTATTTTTATTACTAATTTTGGGAAATACCTCTAATTGAGTGAGGTCTATTGAAACAAATTTATCGCAATTTAGGTTTTTTGGGAAGCCTAGCTCTTTATCTAACAGAAACTTAGAAAATTTTAACGATGATTTTATGCTTATCGAATATGCGATATTTATTCGAGAAGATATATTTCTTGCATAAATTTTTGCTTCGCGGTGCTTTGATTCAAAACGATATGTCCATAAATTTTTAACAGGGCCGCTTTGTCTAATAATTCTAGGATAATGGAGAAGAAAATGAAACTTTGGTTTTAAATTTTCATTAGACAAAAGTTGATATTGCCTATTATGCTGTTCTATGAGATTTTGTAGATTTGTTAACAAATTTTCATCAAATTTTGATTTCATTAAAATATTTACTATTTTTAATAATATAATAAAAAATTTCCATATTTTATCACTAGTTGGAACTAAATCTCCAATAATTAATGGTAAGAAATGTATTAAATTCTGCATTTCACTTGCCGAAAGCTTTAAATTGGAGTTTTGACTACTTAAATTTTTCATATTGATTGGAGGTGATAAATTACCTATTTCAATTTCGCCCTAGTCAAACATTTGTTTGCGATAGTTAAAAATATCAATATTAAAATATTTTTTTTCTACTATAAAATATAGCAAAATTTCACGGACGTCGTATTTACACACACCTTCAAACAAATCATGAACAAGATCTGCTGAATAGTTTGATGTTACGTGAAATGTTCCTAAATCATTCAACGCACAACCTCTAACAATTCCAGTAAGACTAAAGTCATTTATAATCAAATCATCTTCATAATTTTCTTTTGTCCTAAGATTTTCTTCTCTTGCTCTATTATCGCAGTTCATAAAATTTTTCTCTGTTTTACAAAATCGGCAATAAAATCTACTATTAAAACTAGTGGTAAACCCCAAAATATCATTTAATCCTAAATTATCCCCTATCAATCGACATACAACTGGATAAATAGTCGTGATTTTGTTATCAATTTCTATATCAATACCTTTATTTTCGATGGTTTTAAAAACTTCTGTTAGCTTGCGAAAGTAAAAATCATTACCGTATAACTTTTTTTCTTTGGACTTAAAATAGGCAGCGATGAAAATGAAATCTAAATTTGATAGAAAATGTTGAGGAATTGTTGGAAAAATATATTACACACCACACACTGCATCTACACCACAATGACTACCTAAGGGGTTATTAACTTCAAAATCATCTGCAAAAAGGAATATAGGAATAAACGTTTTATTTGGAGTATCGATAATTAATTTTTTAAAACTTTCACTGTTAACAAAATGGGTTATGGATGTGCTTTTAAATAATTCTGAAGCATTTTTAATAGTAACATCAAGTACATTAGGTAATTCAAAGAATTTTTTAATTTGGAATTCGATATCCATTATACAAGCATTAACATTTGCTTCATCTAAAGTAGCCTTATGTCTTACTACAACTTCTGTTACTTCATTATTTACATTAAACACTATTGGCTTTCTAAATAATCCTTTGTGTTTCAAATGTTCTATTAATTTATATTCAGTATTAATTTCTTTAAAAGGTTGAGCACTATAATTCAGAAGACTTTGAATATAATTAAATTGTGGGGTAGATGAATAAGGTAAAATTAATTCTTTAATACTATTTGTAATACAAAGTGTGATATTGGATATACTATTTTGTACGTCTATTACATCCTTTCTACTGAAATTATTTTTATTATGAAGATCTATTAAAAATTTGCAACATCTATTGTTTATATTGTTTATTAACTGAGTAATATTAAAATTAGAGGATACATTGACTGGCAAAGGCAATAATTCACTTTCAACAGTTTCTTCTGTCAAACTATTTTGCAATGATTCTCCTAAATTTAATGGTGGTAGATCTCGTAAGTTTGTTTCATTTTTAAAAGAGTTATAATGAATTTCATTACTGTTTACATTGGTTAAATGATTTTTTACATGCTTTCTAAAACTACTACTATTTGTAAAGCTTTGAATGCATTTTTGGTAAGTGCATTTATATATACTATTAGAATTATAATTATGGATTATCCTATAGTGGGAAACTAGGTCTGGCAATGATTCTAAATTTTTTTTACATTCATAACATAATATCATTTTGATTATTTTTTTAATATCAAATAGAGTTCTGCTAAAGCCGAACTTTTTTATCACTCTCTGTTTTAATTTCATAAATATAATTTTGAATCCATTGCCAAACTAGTTCCGACTCCTTAGGATACGCCAAATTGAATACTTGAAAACACTTAAAACATGTATCAAGTGCTGCTAAAAATGAATTAAATTTTAATTTAAATGTATCCAAAATAACGTAAAATTCGTTAATATTAGTAGGGGACGGCTCCACCACTAAAATAAATGGTTGAATTGTTGATTTACTTGATAACGCTTCATTTTGTTTTTCAAATTTGAATCGCTCGAGATCATTAACAGCATAGAGATGTGTAATCATACTATTTACAGCATCCTTGATACTGGTTCTTTTATGATGATGACGTAAAGTTGGCCGTAAAATACAATTTAATGCAGCAATCTGTATATAGTTCGCTGTGTCTATAAAATTGTGATAAGTAATAACATTTATTCTTATATTGTAATACAGCTTAAATTAAATACTTGTTTTATACCTTTATCGAATTTGTTTAGTATTACATCATTGTACAACAATTTATAATGCTTGTCTTTTATTTTTTCCATAAAAATTGGCCGTAGTTCTCCTAATAAATTATCCCATTTTTGAAACAACAACAGTTGGGATTTTCGATATTCAACGCCAAAATCATATTCTATCTAAAATCAAAAAGGTTTAGGAAAATATTTTACTACTGTGTTAAATAATAATTTTAATTTTAACTACTCGTAGTTTTTAGCACCTTTTTCGATAACAAGTAATCACTTTCAGTTATTGAAACTAAACTCCAAGAACAGTTAAAAATTAAAATTAAATCATTTTGTTAAGAAAATTAATTATTTTTGGTACATTATTAGTTAATTATGTAAAAAAGTATATTATACTTACAAATGTATCCCCAATACCGCTCTTAAAATATGGCCAATCTAGCAAAATTTTATTCAAAGAGCTATTGTTGTTTATAATTTCTTTTCTCCGTAAACTATATGATCTGGCCCAAATATCATGAGCGGAATTGTCTTTTTCGGATACAAGTTGGATTTTATTTTTTAAAATTTCTATTTCGGTATCAGATTCGTTGTCATTTGATGCCAATTCTCGCAAGTCTTCTGTGCTTTCGTCATTTTTATAATTTTCGTTTTGATCGGAATGACTATGATCTGTCCTCTGTTTCTTTAATTTTATTTCGACGTTAATGGTGCTCCTTGATTTTCTGTTTAATCTAATAAATTTATTAAATAGTCTCCCCGAAGGATTTCTCGTTTTATTGCGAGGTATATAATAAATATCTAAATGTTCTTTTGGGAAAATATTTATAATATCCTCGGCCAATTTGTTCATAGTTTTTGGATCTGGCACTTTATAAGTTTTTAGAACGGGATCAAAGAAATGCTCCACAATACAAGAAATTATATCATCACGTTTTTTCTCATCCAGCATTCCATGAGTCTCATAATATTGGATCACGTTACGACCCGTGTCACTTGATTGAAGAATTTCTCGGACGGACTAAAACAAAATTATAATTTTAGTGTCAGTCAATAAAATAATTCATGATCATTGTAAATATGCTGAATATTATAGGAATACCCACTATTATTGATGTATTTTTTATTGGAATGTGGCTGTGTGAATTTGTATTTACAGGATCAGGTTTGAAAAATTCTCGACATTTTTCTAACCAATCACTTACACCACTATCATTTACGGTACTGCACGGTGAAATACCCTGAAAAATTTCAATAATCTAGTTTCAAACATTTATAATTTATGACAAATATTTTAATTTTACCTGAGACTTTTTCCAGGAAAATAAATTTTCACGAAGTCGTGCTCTTAATCCAATATTTTCGCGACCAGGAAACATTTCTCCAACATCGTTTTGATTCAAATAGTGAATATCTGCATATTTTACTCCGCATTCTATACGAATATTAAATTAAATAAGTATATTTTAAATTGAAACCAAAAGTTACTGTAATAATATAATTTTCATATTTTTATTAAAACCAGAAATGTAACTTTTTATAAAGATTACCATAAAATATAAAATGTAAAATGTTATCCAATACAAATTTTTAAAAAAGCATCAACCCAAAAATTTAATTTTAATTGAGCACGGGACTATTATATAAAATATAAATACTCACCATAAAAAGAAATAAAATGGGATTCTAATCCCCATGATGTTAATAATTCTAGGAGACCATCATCTTCATAAACTGTAACTTTTGATACAGAATTTTCACATGGAAAGCTATCTGATGTTTTTTCATTATGAACTACATTACTATTTGATGAACATGGAATCCATGTTTCTTTCGAAGGATTTATCACAATAGCTTCATTTTCACCACTATTTATTTTATTATGAGCACAATTGGAATCTACATTATCAGTATATTGCTGATAACCATCATTATCTTTATTAATTTCTGCTAAACAAACAGATTTTGATAATAAGTTATCATTGCACAATAAATGCGCGTGGTCACGTGACATTTTTAATCCAAAAATTATATGAATTATTGATTATTGATTATTCTTATTTATTATCAATAAAAATTGATTTGAATTATGCACTGCACAATATATTGTTTATAAAAAATTCCGTATCTATTAACAAATTTTATTAAAAAAATAATTCACTTTTTGTAAATGTTTATAACTTCTAAACTATTGCAGTAATGAAATGAATATTGCAGTCGATATCCGACAATAATTGAAAAAATGTGTTTCTAAAACGGTAAATATTTAGAAAAACATAATTAAATGTAACAAAACAACAACTTTTGTATACAAAATGTAACGATTTGTTTACAACCTGTACATGAAAATCGGTAAATTGTTACTATAAAGCTATACAATTACACGATAACATTTCGCGTTATACAATTTAAGTGAGATCTAACTTGCACAAAAGTAGCATCGTAAATTAACATTGCAATGTTAAAGATTTTCCAACATTATTAGACACAAATTGTATGAATTTTGAATTTGTGGGGAAAATTGTCATTTTACGATGCTAGTTTGAACATATTAATGACAATATAGCACTTTTTAAGACAACCTGTTTAAAAGATTGTTAAATTAAACCAACTATCTAAAGATTACAAATTATATACGTATTGTTGTTTTTAATCCAGCAATTTTTTCTCTCGGTGTAAACGAAAAACGATACTTATGTCCCTATCCTTCACTAGATGGCAAAGTGTACAGTAAGTTATCGAGATTAAATTTTATAACACTGCAGACTAATGACATAATCTTGGACATAACTCAATAATCTGCGTTATCGTTTTGTGTCCATGGTTTATGGTACATACAAATGTAGACTATTTATGATAAAAGTTGTAGGTAAATTCATTATTTTCTACGAGATGTACAGTGGACTGTATACTTTTTTTCTATTAGAGTTTAGTAGGTAGTTTTGCCACGACATAGCCAATAAATGTGAGTTGTCCGAACACTAAGTAGTTTTAAAAATATTTTTTTCTTATGTAAATTTTCCTTTGGAATCACTTGCACCAATATTGATTTTTTCCCTTAGAATATACAAAAATATAGATTCATAATTTTTTTTTGTTATTGTTAGTTTAACTTAGCACTATAAACTTTTAAATCCAAAATATGCAGTATGCGCACGCATGCGCAAGATAGCTGTATGAGGTAAATTTCCTGCTGATCGGGGAACGTTAGTGTTTACAACACCGTATATAGACCGCAAGGTAGAAATTTCTCGCCCTATTTTCCGATAATAGGAAACAAATAAAAATTGCGCGTGAGACCAAGGCATGTGGGATCCAATTCATTGGATTGGCTTGCGGGGCAAGTTGTTATATACAGTGTTGATGTAGGTTGAAAATGCGACGCGAAGCACTTGGAAAATCAAATAATAATAACAAAAATAAATAAAAACCAAAAGTTAATTAAATTTTACAAATTTATATAAAAACTTTATTTAAAAAAAAATTAATAATCTCTTCGGCTGCTGCTGCGGCTTCAAGAATTACAAAAACTGAATAGAATAGAATCAAAATTTTGTATAGCTTTATATACAAAATTTGAGTGCAGCTGGATGCAATAAAAATTGTATTGATCCAGTGCTTTCGCTTTTTGGGTAAACAAGGCAATAAAATATTGAATGCACCGACCAAATCTGGATTTTTTCGGTTACCAATTTGTTTAACTGATTGACATGAACAATATTGCAATTTTAAATTTAATTTGTTCTAATTGCCCCGCCATCATGTTGACTGGTATTAAATAATTGTGTCTTTGGTTATCACAATCATTTAATGATGATGGGGGGCATCTATTATAAGATTTTAACAACTACCATGCCATTTAAATATTCTGTGTCTTAGTTATCACGAGAATTATGGTGGCATCTATGATACAATTACAATATTGTTTGTTTCAATGATCATTTATTCTTGGACGAATTTGGTTGATTTGAAAATCGGTTTGCTAATAAAATTTACTAATTTTGTTTTGTGTACCGATTTTATGTTACCAGACTGTTGTTGCATATTCATTTGGAATATAATTATTTATACGGAGAATTGTCCGTTAATAAATAATTCAGTCTACGGAGTATTGTGCGGTGTTTCTTGTAGTTGAAGAAACAGGCCGCTACATCACTCCCTCCTCAGTGAAAAGGTCCCCCATTTTGTGGGTTTTTGTGTCCACCAGCAATTGTGGATGGAGTTTTGGGAATTTTACTACTATAATGATGTATGATCATTATAATAGTAGTGGTGATGTAATTGTTTACGAGCGAATGGTGATGATAGTAAATGTATCAATGTGACGATGTGTAATCGTCCTGGCGGAAATATTTAAAAAAATGAAATATTTAATCCCAGAATTCTCTTTTATTTTCCCTAATAAAAAATGTTTGTTGGCTAGGTAAGCCGATTTTTATGTTCTGTTAAACGCGCAAATTACGTTTTTATGGCTTTTAGATATTATAAAAAAAAATATTATTTATTCATTTTTTATTACAATTGCCTTAACCACAAACACTTAACTTTATAATTAATCTTAAGACTAACAATATTTAAATATCCAATCTCTTTAGAGTTGGATGAATTATATGTTTTAACTCTGTACTCTTTGGAGTCAGAAATACAATTAATTTACATAAAAATGCTTTTCGTTTTCAATTATATGATTTTTATCATTTATGTTAATTTTGCTAATTTTTTATATATTTCCGTTCTACTTTAATCTTATATGAATGAAAATCTTATATGAATTTCCTTTTAAAATATAAAATATAAAATGTTTATGTGACATTAATTTTCTTGTGACAATTTTGTTAATTCGATCACTAGAACAAAATTGTCTCATGTGTATTTTTACTTGTTGAAGGTGACATGTCTCGACATGTAACTCGCATAGGCTCATGCATTTCGTTGCCATATGCCCAAATCGTCCATGGAACCAACAAATTGTTGGTGCTGCTTGCCGCGTAACGTTTGGTTGCTGTTGTGGTTCGGTTTCCTGTCTTATCAGACGGTATGCCACGAGCAATGGTTTCCGTGTTCTCCTAGGCGGGCGTTTAATTTTGGTAATCGTTTCCAAAATGGCAACTCGCCTTTCTAATTGGGCCAGATTTGTATGACCCCTCGCTTGAAATTGAGTGGCTGTAGTTTGTGTGGCCACCGATTTAAGTTGGTTTTTTAATGGAATACGCCATCCGTGTAGCGGTGTTGGTTGTGGAGACTCTGATTCTTGGTCCACGAACGCTTGCCTGACTGTTGAGTCTAGTTTTGGTGCAGTTGATGGCTTGTGTATGGCTGGTTGGATCGCCAGTTCCAAGGCCATCTCGATGTCCTGTAGAAGGCTTTGCTGTCTGATATGTGGTTGTACCATTCTGTTAAAATACAGTGTATTTTATTAGTGTTTTTTTTATTTTGTTGTATTTACTTGAGAATGGGTATGCCTGTGGGTGGAATGCAACTTATCCGAATATGCGGACAGTTTTCTTGACTCCCGATATTTGATCGGATGTATTAAGAATTCCATAGACTGGCTTGAGTCTATCAATAGAGACAGATTGTTGCTTGTCTTTAATTTGCAATACAAAGTGCTTACGAAATCGTCGTATCACTTTGTATGGGCCTTCATAAGGTGCTGTAAGGCCTGGGCGTACTTTGTCTATTCGTACAAAAACATAATCACAAGTTTGCAGTGATTTTGGTACGAATATGTCGCTTTGATTGGTTTTGCGAGTGTCCGTTGGGATGAGTTGGTTCATCGTGGAGCGCAATTGATCAATCACTGTGTCAGTGGTTACTTGGGGTGTAAGTGGGTGTTCCACAAAGAATTCCTTAGGTAGTTTAATCGTTTGACCGTACACCAGTTCTGCTGGTGAGAATTTTAGGTCATCTTTGACTGTCGCTCGGATTCCCAACAATATGATTGGGATCTCTGAACTCCAGTTGACGGTATTTGCACGAGCTTTCAATGCTGTTTTAAATAGGCGGTGGAAGCGCTCAACCATACCGTTTGCTTGTGGGTGATAGGCAGTTGTTCGTATTCGATGTGCGCCTAAAAGTTGCATAAGCTCAGTGAATAGCTTAGATTCGAACTGTGTGCCTTGGTCGGTCGTTATGTTGACCGGAACGCCGAATCTAGAGATGTAGTTTTCGACGACGTTTTTGCTATTGTTGATGCGGAGATGTCTTTTATGCAGTAGGCTTCAGGCCACCGCGTAAAACGATCAACGCAGGTTAAAATGTATGCTAACACCCAACAAGAAAAATGGTCAGACTTGTCGACGAAATTAAATGCAATAGGATGTGCTTTAAAAAATGGAGAGCAATGGAAGCAGTATTGGCGGGACTTTAAATATGCATATTCATTGTAGTTTCTATAAATTTTTAATATCCATTTTTGGATTTTTTTGAAAATAGACGTAATGTGAAAGCTAAAGCCGCTGAGGAGAAGCGGCAGATTGAGGAATCCGGGATAAACGGAATGCGAAAAATCATAGCTCTCGATTCATTCGAACGTCGCGCCCAATCCATAATATCTATTGATATTGTCGATCGCGACGGCCACAGCCAAGAAGTGGGATTTAATCTAAGAGTATCATACAAAGATGTAGTTGATTTAAATTCATCAGTTCCTGCAAGCCACATTCAGCCGTCTTGTACGGAAATAAATAATGAACCACCTACTAATCCATCTCATCCATCTACACCAAGGCCACGAAGACGTGGAACGGCGAGATTTAATGAACAACGTAGAATGACAAATCAAAATGAAATTGGCCAATATTTGGAAATAGAAAGGGAAAAAATTAACTTAAAAAAAGAGCAATTTAAATTTCAGAAAAATATAGAAGCGGAAAAATTAATTGTATCGAAGAAGAAGGCTGATGCATTAGTATCGATAAGCGAAAGCTTGATATATTTAAAGAATCTAATGCAAATTAACAATCATTAATCCACAAGTAAATAAAAAATACAAATAAATTATACTTTTATATTTTAATGTGATATCCTAATGGAAGGAAAAAATAAATGAATTTTGAAATACAAATAACTTAATTTTAATTAAAATATTCCTCGACAAGTCGGTCTCTTGTCGAAATTCCCCTCTGGAGGTACGTGTCGCTATTGCGATGGGTGATCTCATCGTCTTCCACTTCATCGACTTCCACTTCATCGTCTTCTACGTCACCGACATCTGGCTCGTATGGTACATTGGCACGTACCATTAAATTGTGCAGAACAGCACATGCGTTTATGATTGTCCCAGTCTTTTGTGGTGAATATCTTAGAATCCTATCTTTACCTAAAATCCTGAATCTCCCTTTAATAACTGCGTTGCATCGCTCAACACAATTACGGGCCTTTCGATGTGCAATATTGTACGCTAATTGCGATGCATTGTTTGTACTACGGATTGGAGTCATCATCCAAGGACGTTGCTCGTAACCACTGTCACCTGAAAGGTGGTTTGATATATTTATTAAAACGTTTTATGCATTTAGGTTCAGAATATATACCTATAAGCCAAGTATAAGGATTATAATTTCCATTTCGATGAAAATTCACCATGAATGACTTCGCTTGGGAGTTCGCCCAAATATACGAGTCATGCGCTGTTCCTCCATACCGTGCGTTTATATTTAAAATATTTAAATCATAATCACAAAACTTATGTTTTTACACGTAAATTTATTAATAAAAAATAATGATTAATAATGTGTGATGTGATCCCTATGTTGTAGGGTCCAGTTAGTCATCTGTGATAGTGATAATGACTGTATAACATTTTGACTGTTCACATCGTGATACGGTATAATGACGATTTGGTCCTCCTGGTAGACGTACTTCGTACTGCTGTAGGTAATGCCAGAGATGTTAAGTCACAATTATCGAATTCAATTAACGCTTGGCCTTTGATAGAATTCGTAAATTGGTGGCATGTAGATGTGAATTCCAGTTCTCCTGGTGTGGCAACGTACAATTTTCCGGTAATGATTTCGGAGACTTCATCGTCTAGTTCGTAGGCAGTATGGTTGCATTGGGCCGGTTGTTGTGCGATAATACTGGGTATGCAAGTTTTGCTTATTGGTTGTAGTGATTGCTTGGTGCAGTAATACGTGTTTTCCAATTCATTGCATGGTTGTAGTATGTATTGATAATAATTTTGTTCGTTTAGGATGATATTATATGACGGAATCGGGATAATCATTAGGTTTTTGGATGGGATGGGCTTAATTTTGGAATAACTAAATATTGGTTCATAGAAAGTCGGTACCTGTATACTAAGGATAATCCTAGACTGATTGTAATATCCTTGTAACGTCAATAAATCGTAGATTATTACGTTACAAGGATATTCAAATCAGTTGATTATTTCAATTCGGTCGTGGGACAGTAAATCGTTAATGAAATGAATTTCATTGTTGGATAGTAAATGACTTGAGATGCGTCTGTGTCTAGCTGAACTGAGTGCGTCTAAAACGTCGTCTATATGTTGGGTTAAGGTATCCATCGTATTAATTAGCTTGAAGATGTATTGATCTATTTTGATCATTTGTATTCCTGTTTGTGTTGTGTTGCTGAGCCTATTTAGTTCAAAATGTATTTTCTTATTACTGTCTCTTACATATTTTTGTATGTAATTGAATCTATCAATCATACCCTTATTTATCTCAATTTGAGCGTCATTTTGTTTATTTAAGCTATTTTGATTTTGGTAAAGATTATGTACCGCGGAGCTAATCTCTTCCAGATCATGTTGGTCCAAGTTTCCCGTAATGTCTTTGATCAAGGAACCTAGTCCGTTAACAAGACCTCTTTTGACCCGTGTAGGTTTCAAAAGGTTAACGTTGTCGTGTAGTTCCTTAAATTTGTGTTCAAGGATTTCTATTTTGTTTTTGAATGCATACTTATAATCTATATTGCTATTAACAGCTTCTTCAACTACGTCGATGTTACTTTGGATAACGCGAAGATTTTCCTCATAGAATTGGACCTCAATTACGTGGACGATCCTTTTATAACTATTGATGACTCGGGCCTGGCCTAATCTGATCGGTATCAGACCCTGTTGTTCAGGTCAGTCACTGTCAGCGTTTGGCTCATGACGAGCGTGCACCTGAAATGGATGTGTGTAGGGTTGATAGGTTCCCTAAAATAGTGTAGTGTCTACTTAATAGTTCAAAGGGCGTAAATTTTGTATTCGAATGCATGGAGTTGTTATAGGAGAAGATAGCACGGTGCATTAGCTCTTTAATGCTTAGTTGGGGAGAATTTAGATGTGCAATTTTGATGAGTTCCTGAAGTGTTGAGTGCAATCTTTCGACAGGGGAATTCCCAGTTGACGAATATGATGATGTATGGTGCAATTTGATGAAATGTTCGTCTAAGAATGCTTTGAACGAAGGTGTGTTCATACTTCCTTCATTATCGGTAATAATTTTGGTGGGTTTACCGTGTACACTAAAGAACTGCTCGAGTTTCCTTTGAATTTTTTCACTAGTGCGGGTCTTCATGTAGAAGGCCCCCGCAAATTTCGTGAATTTGTCGAGAAGTGTGAGAAATACGTGACTTTGGAAGAAACAGAAATCTATGTGAAGGATTTCCATAGGTCTCTTCGGTGTTTCCGTTATCTCATATTCTAATTTAAGTGGACGCCTGTCATATTTGGTCTGAAGACATATGGTACAGGTGTTGATGTATTTTGTGATGATGTCCTTCATATTCGGGAAATAGTAAGTCCTTTTGATGAACTCGTGATTTTCGACTATTCCTCGATGTTGATTTTCTTCATGCCGTTTCTTTATTATGGCTTGTTGGTCTTCAGGATTGAACACATCCGTTAAAAGTATATGTGTTCTTACTAGGTATGGTTTGTGGGAGTTTCCAAATTTCTCACGGTATGCTTCCGTAGCTATTTGAAAGACTATATCGTCACACATTATTCCAGTCACTCGATGTTTCGTTACCTGTGTTGCAATATTAAGGCGGATGGTTGGTATATGGTGCCTGGGCATATATATTATCACCCTATGTTTGCCAAATGGGTGTTCATGTTGAATATTTAACCCTTGCATTTCGAGATCAACTGTTATGATCAATTGGGAACTAAAATGGTTTATGGGTGTATTGGTAGTCGGTATAATAGTTTGTTCATCATTATTTGTGATTTGGGAATCTGTAGATGTAGCTAAAGTTTCGGAGGTGTTTAGATTGTTGAGAACGTTAAGTTCGGGTTGCATGCGTGAGAGTGCATCCGCGTTGGTGTTCTTTGCGCCTTTTTTGTATACGATTTCATAATCGTATTCCTCCAATTTCAGTCTCCAACGAACCAATTTGGAATTTGGTTCCTTGAGATTGAAAAGCCATGTTAGTGGCTTATGGTCTGTGACAATTTTAAACTTTTGTCCAAATAAGTACGGTTGAAAGTACTTGGTTGCCCAGACGATGGCTAAAAGTTTTTTCTCTATAGTAGAGTAGTTCTGTTCGGTTACCGTTAAGGTTCTGGATGCGTAGCAAATAGGCTTGTCTTTTCCTATAGGTCCTTGTGAAAGGACAGCCCCAATGGCTACATTGCTCGCGTCCGTGGTAAGGATAAATTCCTTAGAGAAGTCTGGATACTGTAAGATGGGTTCCTTGCATAACAACTCTTTACAGTATTCGAAACACTGGATATATCTAGTGTCGAGTGTGATCTTTTGATCTTTTCTCAAGCATTCCGTTAAGGGCTTGGTAATTTCAGAGAAGTTTCTGATGAACTTGCGATAATATCCCAACAGGCCTAAAAAGATTTTAATTTCTTTCTCCGTTTTAGGAATTGGAAAGCCTTTAATTGCTTTTATTTTATCGGGATTTGGTTTAACCCCATCGCTCGTAACGATATGGCCCAGAAAGGCAATTTCTCTATGGAGAAATTCCGACTTGTCCATCTGTACTTTTAGAATGGCTTTTCTGAGTTTATTAAAAACGTGTTTAAGGCTTTCCATGTGCTCTTGGAGCGATGTACACGGTAAAAAATTTATTCTAATTTTAAAAGTTTTCTGGCTGCATATAGGCTGTAAACAATTTCAGTTTGAAATAAAAACTTTTGAAAGTTTACAAAACTAAACGGAAATATTCCAAAAATTATTGAACAAGGTTTATAATTTTGATTTAGAAGTTTTGCTTCAAATCGTCAAAGTTTGAATATTTAAATTTGATGTTTTAAAATAAAACAAATATGTTGTTAATTCCAGAACTCTAAGTTTGAATAGAAAATTTAGAGGTTTTATAAATAAACTTCGTATTAAAAAAAAAACTTATTAGTTTAATATCTATTTGGAAAAGTTTTTAATTATGCCATTAAAGTTTTAAGCTTGGAAACGATCGGTTTTAATATTATTTAAAATAGACTATAGTTAAGAGATGTTTAGTTGATAAGCAAAACATATACGTTTTAATTTTATCCAAATATTATCTAAAAATTAAACTCAATAGATGTAATTTGAAACTTTTATAGTTTTTTTAATAGTCCCTGATAGTTTTAAAAAGTTTTAAAAATAGTAGTCATAGTTTACATTTAATTCTGTAGGGGTTTTAATTTTAAGAATATAAACTGTAACTCTTGTTTATAAACTAGCCAGTTCTAATTTTTTCCAAGGAGAATTTTTTTTGATTGTGGGATCTTTTATTATTTACTGAAACAAAGTTTATAATTCAAATTCTTTATCATTAATTCATTTTTATTTTCCATAAAATATACAATTTTCACAGAATAACAATTTTTATAATACAAAACAATATAGCTTTAACTTATTTCGTGCTGCTTGATTGAAATCTTGACAATTAAAAATGTTCATTATTAATATGGGTGTAAAACTAAATCAACGACTTAGTCTTCATCTTCTAATGGTTTATTCTTCGTTTCTGTTATTATTTCTCTAGCACATCTCTATTGCAACATTCCTATTGAGGATCGAAATTTCATAGAAATAATAGCGGAGCAAACAAAACCAAAAATAAAAGATGAAAATTAAGTCAAATACAATATCAGCTTAATATACAATTTTATTGAAAATTAATACAAATTTTTGAAAAAATATAAGTAGTTTTGCTTACATCAATTTTATGGAATGATTGTTTATTTTGAATTGTCTCAAAACCAATTAATATTTTGCCACTCGTTTCGATTATTTCATAATTACAATACTTTTCATCGAATTTTTCGGTTACATATCTTAAACAAATAAAATATAATTTATTGTTCACAGAAACTATGTCAATAATTTTATAAAAATCTGGAGTACCTATTTCGATATTTGGAAGTGTAATAAACAGGCCATATCTATATGTAAAACCTCCAAAAGAAACTGAAGTTATTTTAATAATTGATACATCATTGGTAAAATTAAATTTTTCTTTAAGTAAATCTTTATTCTCGTAACGATTTATGTGTTTTAATTGTCTTTTGCCAAAAGCAAATAGATCAGACATATCTAGGTCCTTCCATTTATAGTACATTTTTTGCTGATGTCTATGTGATAAAGTTTTTACAATATTTTTATAATTATTTAGATAATGAGCACTTTTCGTAAAATTACGATGGTAGCTTTCATATCTCATCGTCCACAAATGAATTAAAGGACCCATCTTTTCAATTATAGCTGGATAATGGGTCATAAAATGATGGTTCGGCAACAAATTTAGATTGAAAGATTTCAGTATGCTGAGGTGGGAACTAATATAATTTTTTAAATTTTGATGATCATTTTTAGAAATTATTGGTGAAAATATTCTCATAATTTTGAGAAGAGAATTAACAGCCGGCCAAATATCTTTTAACTGATCCAAATGATCTGCGAAAATGAAAGGCAAATATGCAATTAAACACCAGTTCTGAGAAGCTGAGAGACCGAGCGATATTGAAGTTTTTTTGATTCTAATTGATGAAGGTTTGTTTTTTTTATCTAAAAATCCATAATTAAACCCTGATACTCTATTAAAAATTTGAACAATATTGCAAATTTTTTTCTTAATTATCTGACCAAAAAAAAACTTTAAAACAAATGGAACAGCTCCTTCTAAGACGTCATGCATTATATCAACTGTTCCATTGTCAACGATATTATAGTATGAAAGCGTATTCAAAATCCTGTTAAATTTCATACCAGCTTTATGTTCATTACTACTTTCGAATAATTTTAACTGATACTCAAATGATGAAGGAGATGAACTCCTACATTTTCAAGTGTTTGTATATCATCCCGCACGAATTCTAAAATTTTATTTATATTTTCTATGTTCCTTTTTATATCGCTTACGTAAAACAGCGAAACCAAGTGAATGTGTTCCAATTTTGAATTAAATACAGTATTTAAGTTACGTAGACTGAAATACATTCCACCAATTTTATGAATACTAACTTTACTTCCTAATGGATTTACAACCTCAAAGTCGTCATAAAATATTTGAATTTGTAATGCGTTTTTATTTTTCTGAAAAAATCGTGTTTTTTAAAATTTGTGCCGCAACAATATGATTTAAAATCATTCGTGCAATTGTGATTTTCGTTACAGTATGCATCAAAGAACGATTTATTTTCAAATATACTTTGAATTGTTTTAACAATTGAAATGTATTGAAAAGTGCATTGTACTTGAACCAGTTCATCCCTTTGGGTCTTTGTATTAAATTTTTTTTCCGATCTAAAATCTAAAGGAATTTCTCTTGGTTCAACATAGCCCACTTCTTGCTTTATTTGTTTATTTCGTTGATATTTGGATGATGATGTTTCCAGAAAAGTAATAATTTTTCTTTCCAAATTTAGTAAAATTTCTAATCTAGCTTGATTTTCAGGAATACTAATTATGTCTTTCAACTCAGAAAAAACTTCTTCAAACGCATTAAATAATTGTTTGCAAATTATTGTTATATTTGTATCGGCAACACCAGTAGTCGATAAAAATTCTATAACGCTCGATATTGATAAATTTAATTTTGACCCAACATTTTGTTTTTTATTTCTAAGATCGTCGTAATTATTACGAACAGGATCTTCATCTAATCCAACAAATTTATTTTCATGATTTGAAGACGAAGTGCAACCATCTGATAAATATAAGTCTGTGTTATCTAAAACTAAATCAGTTACAACGTCTTCGGACTCGAACATTTTAGGACGTGGCTCGTAAGATATTTATAGCTCGTAAATTTTGCATTTACTACGCATTACTACGCATTTTAACGTTAAATTATTTGACAAATACAAATTATGTACGTATTTTAAATGGTACTTAGTAAATTTTAATGAATCAAACTTTTTATCGCAAACATAACAAAAATAAGATTCCATTTTGATGGAAATGAAAGTTGAAAATTAAGGTAACTAAAATTAAGATTAATTTACCAACAAATTGATATGACTTATAATAATTTGAGTTATACTCCGCTTTTGCTCTGACTGAGCAAAATCCGCAATTCACTCGTAAATCTGAAAAAAAAATTTGATTAGAGGCCAGCAGTAACAAAATAATTAATTAAAAACTTACATATACATATGTTATAATTTCATTTGCAAAGTCATGTGAGTTTATTAATCCAAATGTTTATAACGATAAAACGTTATGTAAAGTTTTTTTTAATAAATTAGTGCAAATCCAATTTAAATTATGCAGAGAGTCTAATCTGTTACAGAGATGCCGAAGTCTCGTTGTCAGTTTTGGTTTGGTTTTTAAGTTGTAAACGTAGCTTTCAAAAAACGTAAAAAAATTCTTCAAATCCTGGTCATACTTAATAGAAAATACGAAAATAGTACAAAACAGTACGTTGAAAGCATCGATCACGTCGTAATTACTAGGAAGACATATTAGTTCACGATCTACTGCGATAAAATATTGATCAATTGATGATTTTGTTGATCCAATAGCAATTATGTAAGGCTGTTGATTGTCATTAAAATAATCTTCTTTTGGCGTCTGGAACTAAGAAATGGGATTAAATTTGTTGTTTAATAATGTATATTTTAAATCAAACTTACTGTTTTGAAAATTATCATTTTGTCTATTTTAGTGTTGAAAGATCCCGGCGAACTTGGCAGCAATTTGATATGGGCTATCAATGCACGTGTAGGTGTATTCCATTCTTCAAAGCTGTCTAAAGTGTTTCCGGTTTCCTTTAAAAATTCTAAAATATTTTGCTGCAAAATTGGCCACTTTAGCTTTAGCAAATGTGACTCACCAAATTGTAAGTCAAAATCAAAAACAATCTGAAATAATCAAGGTAAAAGTAATGAAGTTCTTAAATTTTAAATATAGATATTTTACCAGATTTGGGTCGACAAAGAAAAAAGGAAATTCCTCAGCCAATTTCGTATTATTTTCGATTAAATCTCTTCTTTGTTTTATTGTTTTTTTAAGTATAGTTTTAATATTTTCGATTTGGGCCGGAAGTACCGCACATTTTAAATATTTTAGGTCGTCTTTGGGATCATAAAACTCAACAATTGTAGCTTCTTCAGTTTGTGCCGGTGTTTTATTATATTTTTTAAAATTAAAATATAAATTTTTTAGTTGACCGACGAGATAACCAGTATTATGGTCGGGATCAAAAAATATTTCCTGAAAATATCCAAAAATTCCTATGATTACTTATATAATTTTTTTAATTTTTGTATATTAAAATAATATAATTTTCGTTCCCTTGTGCTAAATTGTTTAAATGTAAGAGAGCTATGTTAAGAGATCGCTGATCTTTTTTACTTTGCAAAGCCTAAAGTAAACCTAATCTCGTGCAGTACAACTCTCTCGACTGTTTTAATGAAATATTAAAATTAAAATTGCGGGGTGGAAACATAGCTAGCATTGCTCATCTTCTGAACGATGTAGATAACTATTTACCTCCAAGGAGAAAATAAAATAATTTAATTAGGGTCTATTAACAATGTTCATCTCATTTGAGTTTTGGGAAATAAAATGGAAAGCTGCGGACTGAAAACATAGCTTGCACCACTCACAAATTTACCACAAGTATGGAACCGACCTAATTATTCTTATTTTTAAAAAAGTGGATTTTATTTTTCATGTGAAAAACAAAATAAAAATGTTGGCTTGTTCTGAGCGAGTAAATACCTAAAAGTAATGCTAATATACCAGCTGATGTAAATGAATTTTCGTAGGCATATTTTGCAAGAGAATGCGAGACAAAATGAGATATGAGTTCAGTTAATTTAAAATGCTTCGATTAATGTAATGTTTTTGATTTACAAAACTCATAGAGCCACAAAATCTTGCTTTAGGAATTTACTAATTTTCCTTCACATTCTATTAAGCAATGCTTGTAGAGGTAATTTCCTTATATATTATATACAAATATATTAGAAAAATATAACCAAAAATAATAATAATTTCGTGTCTCTACTAATTACTGTGTAAAACTTAGCAACATTACTAGATATATGATATAAATGGAGAGGCCGGGTTAGCTGTGAAATAAACAGCAGTTAAAAAATTGACATTATTTAAATTTGACATAGGGACAATTAGTTGGTTTTCAGAGCTAAAGAAACAAGAAATTTAAATTTAAAATTATCTTTGGGCAATTAATCCGGAATTCAGAAATGCCAAACCGATTTTATTTGAAAACGTTAGCCTTTTCTAAATGGCGCTATATATATATATATATATATATATATATATATATATATATATATATATATATATATATATATATATATATATATATATATATATATATATATATATATATATATATATATATATATATATATATATATATATATATATATATATATATATATATATATATATATATATTTTTTTTAAGAAAAACCATGTGAGTTTAGTTAATTCTATCGTTATGAATGAAAAAATGTTTACGGTTAGCCAAGATACTCCTATATAGGTAGTGCCATGCTGTTTAAAATAGTGGGGTAAGATATTATAAGAATAATTAAACGAAATTCATTTGACGGGTCTATAGCTAACGAATTTAAATATTTATTGTTTGCTATTTGAAGGCTAAATGTAAAATTTCGTTGCCGTAAATTATTTGGTGTGCAAAAATGGAGAAACAATAATTTACTGTAATAGTTACTTACCGCTCCACCATGTGTACTCGATGATTTAAAACATGTGAAAATGTCTACAGCGGCTTTAGCAACAGCAAATTTTTCATCTTTGGAAGGTTTTGGTCCAAAATGTGCAATTAAATACCGACCAAGTATGCGTGTTAATAATCTCCGGTTTGAATCCGTGATAACTTGTTTTGTATCAAATTGAGATAACAATCCCGTCCCTCCATTTAGCTTTATATGCTGCTTTATTGACTGTAATGAAATGGTGATAATAAAATGTATCAATTAGATTGCATTTACATACCTCTTTAGTAATATTCACGCCAGCACTGAGGGCAGAGTAACTTCTCTGAACAGCTTCTGTTAAAAATATATTTAAATTATATTTAAATGATTCAGGTTTTTAACTAATGTTTTTATCTAACCTTGATTTTGATCAGTCGTGCATAGCACTAAACTGAATGAACAACAATATATGTACTGATAGGCTAACAATGTAGCTAGTTCTGGATTTAGTTCTTGTCCGTTTTTATCTCGAAAACACAAAAAATTCTCCCGTTGAATATTAAAGGAATTAAGAACTAACTGGAAAGGCAATAAATGTATATATTGTATATAAAAAGTTACACTATTTAAAATTAAATTATTATTTTTTAGTTCGATTAATTTGTATGTAATAAAATGTATGTATAGGTAATTCAATAAAAGTTAATGAGTCTAAGTACAGATTTTGTTTATAAGATTTATTATTATTTAAAAAGATTCACGGTAATAACATTTTAATCAAAATATCGCTGAGAAAAAGTTTAAGAGTGATTCGCTTTTACTCTCTCGTAATATATTTTGATCGAAATACAAATATAATTGAACCGAGTATAACTCTAAAATTATAGAAATTTTCATAATATTAAACACACTAATTTAAATTAGGTCATTTATATATAATCTAATTACTCCAAATACATTTTGTTAAGATTATATGGGAAAATGACTATAACCTCACTTTATACCAACCTGATGAAATTATGTCTTCATAACATATCCCAGACTTGTCCTGTTGAAACTTTCTTAATATTATATATTTAATCTCGTTATTATATTTCACCTGTATACACTTTTCTTCAATGCCATTCATTTTAATAAAATTTGTGATAAAATATTAAATTACCTTGCACTAAATTTTGTTGAAAACACACGCTTGACGATCGCTAATGAAATATCCAATAATGCCCGCTAGAAAAATGTTACACAAACGCAACACCAGTATAGTAAAGGCGAGTTCAGTGTTGCCTTCGTTCGTTCGTTCGTTCATTCGTTCGTTCTGCATTTTTTTTTTAGCGGTTCATGGTTGATGAAAAAAATGCAGAACGATTTTGCTTCCATCTATCGTAGAAAAAATCAAGTGTTTGACATTTTTTATTACAAACCAAGCCAAGCGTTATAAATTTTTTAAAAGCGAGTGATATTTTTGTGTTGTTTTTTTGTGTTTCAATGATAAAATATATGTTAATACTAATTATATATATTATAAAAATAAAAGTTTTGTTGTAATAATATAAATTGTGTGACAAAATGGATTCGAGTGATTTGGCGATTCTTTCTTCCGATATGATGATTGCAAGCGGCATCATAATACATCATATCTTAAAAAAAAATTCTCGGAAAAACCGACGCTGTAATGTGAGAGAAATTCTCAAAGAAAGACGCAGAATGGGCCACTTTAATAATTTGATCAATGAAATGAGATTGCACGATACAGAATGCTTCAAAAATTTCCATCGTATGACTCCCGAAATGTTTGATGCTCTACTACATATGGTTGGACCGGCCATACAAAAACATGAGGCATTTACTGTTAATCCAATCACTGCAGGAGAAAGGTTATCTTTAACTTTGCGGTTAGTAGAATTTTTTTTAAAAAATTTAATTTACAAAAATTAACCGAACGTTCTTGTTTATGTTATAGTTTTTTGGCAAGCGGTGATAGTATGGTGTCCATCGGACCGTACGGATATCGGGTAGGCAAATCAACCACTTCAGGTATTATTCGAGAGACTACAGCTGCAATTTGGGAGAAATTAAAACCTACAGTTTTCCCAAATTTCTCTATATCACAAACATGGATGGATATTGCAGCAGAATTCTACTCAACGTGGAATTTTCCGAATTGTTTAGGCGCAATTGATGGCAAACATGTTGTTGTTCAAGTAAATTTAGTTGCTTTATATTAGAAATGTTTTATTTTATATCATTTTATTTATTTTTTCTGCAGGCATTCGCGAATTCTAATAGTTCCTGCTACAATTACAAAAGTTCCCACAGCATCGTGTTAATGGCAGTGTGTGATGCTCAATATAAATTTATATTAGTTGATATTGGAGCATCGGGTAGGAATAATGATAGCGGAATTTTTAGACGCAGTGAATATGGAAAACGAATCCTTAATAACTGCGATTCGTTAAACATTCCGAGTGCAGCAATATTATCGGGCAGCCCAATAGTGGTACCTTATTGTTTTGTTGGTGATGAGGCTTTCCCTTTAAGATCCAATATTATGCGCCCATATCCCGGAAGAAACACGGCTGTTTTAAGTCATGAAAAAAACGTTTTCAATTACCGTTTATCCAGAGCCAGAAGAGTGGTTGAAAACGCTTTCGGCATTTTGAATGCAAAATTGGTTAAGAATGCAGTCGAATGATTCGTATCAATATTTCTCCAATGAGTTTGTGGACCACTACACTCAAAATGGCAATCTAGTGTTGGGTGAATGGAGGGGAGATACAAGCATCAATGGAATACGCAATATTGGACGTATGGGATCTAATAACCCAACTGGCGATGCTGTGTTAATTAGGAATAAATTTGCCGATTATTTTACGAATTACAATGCCTTACCTTGGCAAAATCAAGTGATGTTTAATGAATGTTAAATAAAATAAATTTGTTTTTTATTTTTAAAATTAATTTTGATTTTGATTTTTTTCTTTCGTTTTATCTTGATAAAATTTTATAGTATTCATTATTCCTAGTTTCACTTCTAACGAGAATTCTTTGCCTACTTCTTTAAACTCTTCACCCATTGATACAAAAAAAGGGTCAATATTCTCGCACCGGCAAGGTGGTTTTTCTGAACTTTTTGAAATCAACTGATTATGCCCCTTCATCGTATCCAGCAACTCGTTTAGAATGATGGTATCTGGCTGGCTTACTGCTTTTCTTTTTGCAGGCGTTCGCATAGCTGTTGATGTAGATGGTATCTGAGGGCTATCTATACTGTCGAGGCTGTTTGATTCGCTATATGTCTTTCGCTTCGCAGGCGTATTTATAGGACTGGACAATTCTGTCTCCTCAATATCTGTCATTTCAAGGCTGTAGGCAGTGGTATTGAACAGCTCTTGAAATGAGTTACTGCTGGAATCTTCCAATTGCAACGTTTCTCTAGGATTAGCTTCTAAGTTAGAAACTGTTGTGCTATAAATAAGATTTAAAAGCAAATATTAATTATCCTCATACACAACATAATAACCATGAATTTAAATATTACTTACACGTTATCTATAAAATATTTTTTAAAAAAATCCATTTCTAATAAAAAAAATTGATTTTTTTTGCTGATGGGTTTCGGAGCGTCTCCACTTTTACATTCTTGCTCTTTGACAGCTCCACAATACCGCAGTTTTAAATTTCGCCATCTGGCTTGGGCATCTTTACCTGAAAAATACAAGAAATAATAATTAATTTAAATTATATGTATATCGCTTAAGGCATTGCCATATGACGAATATTTCCACGACCGATAAAACCGAAAAAGTCAATTTTTAATTAAATTGGTTACACTTTTCAAATGTAAAGTATTGAAAAACTACGTATTGATGAAATATACAATATCTAATCAAAATTTTATTAAAATTAAAACAATTTCATTCAACAGAATCCATTTTTATGATTTATCGGACGATAAAATAAAAATCGTCTGACAAAACATAAAAATGGAAATATTTCGACCGTGGAAATATTCATCATGTGGCAAAGCCTTCAAGAGAAATTCACTTCAAAACAATTAAATCACCACCATTGTACACTCGTACTTACTTGATATAACCATTTGCTGCGCCAGATTCTCCCAAACCATCTTCTTGGCTGAATTGTTTTTATACAACTTAGTATTCACATCATACAAAATTGGATGTTCTTTTACTAATTGAATCAGTTTACTGTCCATAGCAAATTCTATAATAAAAGTAAAAAATATTATTTGTGATTATAATTTGAATTTTGATACATAAAATGTGTATCAAATGAAATTTTACTTACCGGAGTTTATAGACATTTTATTTTAATTAAATAAAAATTGTTTGACCAACACACAAGATAATAATGACTAATATGACAATAAAAATAAACAATAAACATAACCAAACATTTTCTTTGTTTATCTCTTTTTATAAAATATCATGTTGTCTCTTTCTCGCCATGTTCGTTCAGAGAAAAAGTTAAAGTTAAACCATCTTAAATGACAAAACTGCAGAAGAAAAAAATCGTCTTTTTTAACGATTGCTATTGGCTAAAAAAAAATGCAGAACGAACGAACGAACGAACGAAGGCAACACTGAACTCGCCTTAAAAGGCCGTAAATTAGAGAAAAATGCGGATATAAAAACAGAACACAAAAGTGCTTGTAATAAGACGACATTTTGTTTTATTTTGAATTTTCGCGTTTTTATTTTTGTATTGTATGGATTATATGAAATTATGTAAGGTCCATCAAAATTAGTCATACTAATTTTTTAATTAATCAGCACAAGTGCAAAATTTCGCTTGTTTTGTAATTTAATTTTTTTGAGTGTATATTTCGTAAAAATATATATTTCTTTTTGAAAAATGTTTTATATAGATTTTTAATAGTTTATTGAACAAAACTAAAGAAAAATGATTTAATGAAAACGTATTTAGTAAACGTGTTTAATATTACCGCATTGTTTGTTTGACATATGACTAATTAAAAAATAAACAATTTTCCTTTCATTGATCGTCGAAAAATGACAACAAAAATTGATCGTAATATAATATTAAAAAATATATGCAGTTGAAGGCAATAGAACACGTAGTTCTCGACTGAAATCTTGGCATTCATTTTAAACTCGCCAGAGTTTTATAGTTATAAAAATATTGACGTAGATTTTATCTATTCAAATGTCGAAAATATTTCAAAAGTATTTAAAATATAAAATGGTAAATTATTTTAATTTTACTTATTCATATAAAAATTTAAAAGTTCCTGAATTTTGACACATTTATCAACAATCTAAATTTTTTGAAACAATCTTTGAATTAATAACAGGTCTTTAATCGAGTTTTAATGGTACATACAGATTTAAAGTAAAGTTATGATCGAGTAAGATTTATTATCTTATTTTATTCGATTTGTGTTATTGTATGTAGATCTATAGAGCATCAGGAAGTCATTGAAATGAGTCCTGTTTTAGGAAAAATTTGATGAGTGATAATAACTTTATATGTTGGTAATAGAATTCAAAAGTGAGTTCCAAATTCAGTTATGGAAAATTCGAAATATCATTTATTTTAAACAATTCTTGGCAAAATGTCATGGCTTTAATGTCACTGTTCTCGATTTTGGTGACCGAAAAATTACCCTTCCATTTGGATTAGTTTGTGCCGATGACTGTATTTCTCAAGAATAACATACACAATTGTAATTGTTTTTAGTTGTTCTTGGTAACTGCCTTTCGAAATAACTAAGAACCATCCGACACCACGATATGATGTTGCAGTTTTTTTTATTATTAAAAGTTTAAGATCAGGCAACAATTTTAAAATATCCACCGAGTTGGCGCCGTTGGCAAATTATTCGCTTATTACAGAATATAATTCTGTAGCTTTTTGTTGTGAAGGTGAGAACGTTATAAATTTAACTGAAACATTTTAGTACTGAATACTACCGCTATTGAGCTGAAGGCTTGTAAATTTTGTAAATTTAATTAATTTCGATATAAACATATGTCAAACGAACTGACAGGTCACATATCAAGCAACAGTTTTAACACTTACGATATCAACACTTTAATTCAATAATCCACCGTTGTGGAGCTGGTGGTATTTTATTATTTATTCATATCACTGAAAAAAATTTGAAGAACATCACTAATTTAGCTGGAAAACGTTAGTACTGAAAAGTAAGGCTATTGTGCTGAGCGGTTGCAAATTTTGTAAGTTTATTTCATTCCGATGTAAGCATGGACCATTTGAGTTGACAGGTCTTACACCGAGCAACGGTTTTGATAACAATACTTGAATTCATTAAACCACTTTTTTGGAGCTGGTGGCAAATTATTCGTTTATTATAGAATTGTAGACATGCTATCATTGAAAATGTCTTGTAAAACGTTACAAACTTTTCTTGAACACGTTAGTATTGAAAAGAACTTAAAATCAACGTTGGTCTGTAAGACCAAGTTATTTAAATCCTGATAAATTTGATGATAGAGATATTTGATTAGATAATTGATGATCTTGGTCCAAAACCACTTTTCGTGACGTTTTGATGGTCTCAGATCCGAAAAATACAAAGCAAAAGTTTGAACGTCCATCAGAAGGGATGGTTGAATGGATGTTTATACCGATGATATCTCAATAGCGACTTATGTGTTTCGAATTTTTTTTTCGCCAATCTTCTTTTATTTTTGATTCGAAGAATTGAAAAGCTTTTGGTATTAATACCTTCGGTTGGGTACCTTCCATAGGAAATCACGCAAAATACCACCCAATACCAAGATGTTGCTTTACATTTTCCCATGTACTCGTGTTGATATAGTTTGAAAAGCCTTGGATCGGACAACAATTTCGAAATAACTATTTCAAAAATCCACGGTTTTGGTAGTGGTAACAAGTTTTTCGTTTACAATAGAATAATATTTGTCGTTGAAAATGTCTTGAAGAATTCCGTCAATTTTCCTAAACAACTTGGTTATTAAAACTACCAATGTGGCGCTGGAAACAGTTACAACTTTTTTTATTCCCATATAATCATGTGTCACATAATTTCAATAGTATTGGAAAAAGCAGTAATTTTGTAATCAGGGTTTTAGTTCGGAAATCAACCGTTTTGGCACTGGTAGCTAATTATTAAATTATCATATAATATATCATTAAGTCATATATACATCATTGAGAAGGTCTTGATGAAACCCGTAATTGCTTCAGAAACACCATACTGTTCAAAACTACCGTTGTAGCGCTAAAAGCAGTTACAATTTTTCTCATCCCCATTTAATCATGTAACATATAATTTGAAAGGTCTTGAAAAAGCAACAATTTTGTTATTAGCGCTTTAGTTGACAAATCGAACGTTTTGACGCTAGTAGCTAATTATTGATTTATTATATAATATAAAAGGGTGACATTGACATGTCGATGAAAAGGTCTTGATGAATGTTACAAATTTAGCTAGCTGAAGCATACTACTCCAAATTACCATTGTGACGTTGATTACAGATACATTTTTTCTTATTGTGATATAATCATGTAGCATATTGTATTAAGATTTCGGTCAAAGAAAATTTTTTAGAAGCAATGTATTTCACAAATTGGCGCTGTGGTAAATTATTCGTTTGGTATAGAATATACTCATATACGAGTACGTATCTCATATTATTACAAAGGTCAAGAAAACTGTCACTAAATAAGTGGAAGTTGGAAGCCGTTACATTTAATTGAAAGGTCTTGGAAAAGCAACGATTTTAATACTAGCACTTTAGTTCACCAAATATCCGCTTTGGCGCTGGTTACAAATTATGTTTTGGTAAAGAATATACAATATAATATAAAACGACAAGAATTCATCATCAAGCAGTTTTACCGATTCAAAACCAAGATACAACAAATTTATCATCAATCATCTATATCAAAGCATAGAACTTATCGTCGAGAAATCATTATCAAAGTTAATATCCACCAAGTACAAAAAGATGCATCAACCACATCCCAAAAATATCCAAGATATTACAAATCTGCACCAATTCAGATTCAGATTTCCTAATCACATATGTATACACAAAATATATGTCAACAAAAACACCAAAAACTCAAGGTTCATAGAAGAAACGTAAAAACACCAGAAATTAAAGTTTCCGCATCACTATGCATAAACAACAATTTTAACATCAACAAAAACTTTTCCGCATGCATTATAACAAATTAAAAATTTACCAACATCTTCCGCAATTAACGTCATATATAAGACAGTAATAATGATCACCAAATCAGTAGCAACCTAACGATAAATCAAGTATCAACGCCCAGAACCAGAAGCAATCCAGCCACACAATGTACAAAATCATTGCACTCCTATGTACAACTCTTACGTACATACAAGCCAACGAAAACAATACTTTCACCATTCAAAATCTAGACAACAATAGAATCTTCTTCGAGAACATCTCACCAACGTTATTCTTCAAAAAACAAATAGATTTAATCACCGAGATCAACATCCCAGAAACAAGGCAGCTAACTGCCACACTGATAAACTGTAAAGACCATCTAAAAACATTATGTGACCAAATAATAAAGAATGAACCAGGAGATCTATGCAGGACAATGCAACACGAAATACTATGGCACATTAGCCGTATTCAAATCCAAAACAACAAACTACAAGAAATGTACGGAAGACAAAAAAGAGGAATATTAGATATTGGAGGAAAAATATCCAAACTAGTATTCGGCACAATGGATTCTGAAGATGCCAATACAATTTATAACGACCTTCAAAATCTCAAACACTGGCAAACTAAACAGATCGAAGTGGAAAATCAACACATAACAGTACTACAATCTAATTTCAATGCATTATCAAAGCCAATAATAGAATTACAAAATGAAACGTATGAGATTGAAGAAAAGCTTAACAAACTAATCCAGCAATCCAACGACCAAAAACAGTCAGATAAAATACAAAAAATAAACCACAAAGTAGCAGAATTAACGTCGCTAATTATGATTCAATGCCTACATATAAGCCAGTTACAAGAAGATGCATCGGAAATTATATCATATTTAGAAAACGAGAAATTACATCCATTAGTAATACCCCTAAATAAAATAGTAAACGTAATTGAGACGACCAATGTAGAAACGAACGTCATACTAAAACAACACCAGATCGTAAGACAAATTGCCAACGTGAGATACATAGAAGCAAACGGCAAATTAATCGTAAAAGTCACCATACCAATCCTGGAGAAAAACGAGTATACACTGTATAGGCCATATCTACTCCCATTTTCTGTACATGAAGAACATAGGGCATATCAAACAGACATTAATTTCATAGCCATCAACAAAGATAAAGATAAAGCCATCGAACTTCACGCGTTCGATATTGAAAACTGCAGACAAATTGTAGACAACTCTGAAGTATCAACCAAAATATGCCAACATACACAGCCTATATTACCTATACACAGCCAGCATTGCCTACCAAATCTATTCGTCAACCCACTAAATCCAGAAAAACAATGTAGGAGCATACCAGCAAAGCCACTAAGCAGATTCACCAAACTATCTTCCAAAAACACATGGCTATTCTCAATGAATAAACCAACAAACATGATAATTGAATGTAAAGACGACACTCAAACCATACAAATCTCAGGCAACGGCTTGATAACATTCCTAACAAATTGTAAAGTTACAACAAAAGACTTTACAGCCGAAGTAATTGGAATACCCAGCCAGATTAAAATTGAACAACCAAAACTACCTACGATACTAATTGAAGAACGCACAAGCCTCTACGAGATAAAATCATATGACGAATTACCCGACATCAAACTCATTGACCACAGAAATCACAACAGAGATTTCCTAGATGAGACGAACAAAATCAATAACCTGAAAAAAGCAGCTGAAAACTTGAATAACCAGAACCAACAGGTAAAGCTAAACATACTGACCAATACAACAATTGACGTAATCATGATAATAATAATCATCATAATCATTATCATAACCATCCAATGCATAAGAAGAAAAGCCAAGCAAACATGGCCAATTAGCCAACCAGTACAAATAAAAATCCATAAAGACGATACAATAAATCATGAAGTCAAACCAAACCAGAAACAGACAAACAAAACAGAACTAGGACCACAAGAGATAAGAATCATCTAAAATGAACCAATTATAATATTATATACCTAAAACAAGTTAGCATATAATATAAAGATAAAACTTATTTTATATAAAATCTCATAGCTAATAAGAATAACTCATAACAAAAAAAAATTAGAATTTAAGATAGACCTCGAATCTATATAATTCATAAAAATGTCACTACACCCACCCACACACACACACACACGCGCGCAACATATATAATCATAAGCATGATAGCATGCCATGCAAAATCCCATGAAATGAGAAAATAACGACGATATAAGACAATACATATAATATAATCATAAAAGAAGCTCCCGTACCGTACCGGGAACTTCTCCTAAAACGGGGAAGGTGTTGTACAATACAATACTTACCTACTTACCTCATCCAGCGATGTATGTGTCTCATCCTAACCTATGGAAAAAAGAAAGATATAAAGTCTCATGCCTAGAGGCATGTTGATCATGTCATTCATATAATGCGTATGTTCATATTTTGATAATATGTAAACAAATTTTGTACAACATATGACACAAAAAATGTTTTGGTAACCCAAATTACTACTTTATATTTTATATAGGTTACACAAAATATACATAAAATTGTGCATATCATATGAAATACATATTTTTAAATATGACACAAAAACACAAAATTACAATTCATATTTATCAAGGTTACATGGTTACATATTTATGACGCAATACAAAAGAAAAAACAAGATGATAGTTAAGATTAGTAGAGATCAAATGTACATTTGGAACCAATGAGGTTTGAACCCGTGTACCTAAGTACATTAAGCCAATACTCTACTATCTAAGCTATCTTACACATGAAAATCATAACAAATAAAAGTATTTAAAAATACAAAATTAAAATTGGTAATCAATCACGTGATATTATGTAGCCCATGTAAGTAACTTTAGGAAATAATACAATCAAAATACTAAAATAGAATTCATTAAGGGAAAAACAATTTAAGTCAAGAAACAATCCATTAAAACAATATAACAGTATAACAGTATTACAATTTTTCCAAGAAACAAATTGCCAATAGTAATATAACAGTATTACAGCTTGAGCAAAACACTATAATTAAGATAAAAATTTATAGATTCATATCATATCAATATAGATAACAATAACAATAAGATACAATAATAACAATAAGATCGGAAATGTTATAAGATTTCATATTACATAATGTCATAATTACATTAGATCACAAGATTTCCGCATTCTCGTAATTTACGTAAAACCAAATATATAATAAATAAAATTTCCGGATTCAACTAAGAAAAATACATAATGTATAAAAACCTTGTAAAAATTTCCGTATTTTGATAAACAAAATACTACTTAGTTTACGATTTAAAATTTTGTATATAACGGGTGATTTTTTAAGAGCTTGAGAACTTTTTTTTAAAAAAAAACGCATAAAATTTGCAAAATCTCATCGGTTCTTTATTTGAAACGTTAGATTGGTCCATGACATTTACTTTTTGAAGATAATTTCATTTAAATGTTGACCGCGGCTGCGTCTTAGGTGGTCCATTCGGAAAGTCCAATTTTGGGCAACTTTTTCGAGCATTTCGGCCGGAATAGCCCGAATTTCTTCGGAAATGTTGTCTTCCAAAACTGGAATAGTTGCTGGCTTATTTCTGTAGACTTTAGACTTGACGTAGCCCCACAAAAAATAGTCTAAAGGCGTCAAATCGCATGATCTTGGTGCCCAACTTACCGGGCCATTTCTTGAGATGAATTGTTCTCCGAAGTTTTCCCTCAAAATGGCCATAGAATCGCGAGCTGTGTGGCATGTAGCGCCATCTTGTTGAAACCACATGTCAACTAAGTTCAGTTCTTCCATTTTTGGCAACAAAAAGTTTGTTAGCATCGAACGATAGCGATCGCCATTCACCGTAACGTTGCGTCCAACAGCATCTTTGAAAAAATACGGTCCAATGATTCCACCAGCGTACAAACCACACCAAACAGTGCATTTTTCGGGATGCATGGGCAGTTCTTGAACGGCTTCTGGTTGCTCTTCACTCCAAATGCGGCAATTTTGCTTATTTACGTAGCCATTCAACCAGAAATGAGCCTCATCGCTGAACAAAATTTGTCGATAAAAAAGCGGATTTTCTGCCAACTTTTCTAGGGCCCATTCACTGAAAATTCGACGTTGTGGCAGATCGTAAGTCTATTCATTATGAAATGTCAAAGCATACTGAGCATCTTTCTCTTTGACACCTTGTCTGAAATCCCGCGTGATCTGTCAAATACTAATGCATGAAAATCCTAACCACAAAAAAATCACGTGAATCACATACATATAATTATAAGATAAACATGATGGGTATTCCCTGAAAATACCCATTATATAAGTTAAGAATTTAAGAATGAAGAGGGAGTTCTTTTTTAGTGATTAAGAGATTATGAGTTTTTTTTAAGTTATTAAGAGATTATAAGTAATGTAACTAATATCGTAACGTAAAATAAGTGAAAGTTTATAACAAAATATATATAAAAATTTAAATAAAATCATATCTATAACTGAAAGTAAATATAACAATTTTATTTATCATTTATAAATAACTATATTCATTAAGTACAAAACATAACAATATTTAATTTAAATTAAATATTATTGTAAATTTTTACAAAATCAATGAAGAATTAGAAAAAAATTTTAAGTCGTTTTGTGAAGAATACTTTAATGAAAATTTTCCGTGCAATGGTAATTATATTATAAGAAAAGCTTCCTTTATATACAAATATTTTTTACCAAATCAATGATGATCTTATATGAAGAGCAGGGTTTCCCGAGTCATCCTTCATCAAATTTTCTATTGGAAATTTGCGATGTTCCCAATTTTCAATGAATTTTTCGGGTTTATTAATTTCCAGTCCGAACTTCTGATTACTTCGTAAGGTTACAACCTGTATTGCAGTTTTGTAAATTTAATTCATTTTGATATAAACTTGTGACATTTAATTTGTTACCGCTCGGGCGCTATTAGCCAATTTACCTTTTATTACAATTACTGCAAAAAACCTTTACCGCACAAAAGCTGAGTGCTCCAAAGCATAATTTAAATTTAAAAATTAAACTTTTAGTTTTGCGTTGTTTGAAAGTAAATTTTTTCCGAGATTGGCAAAGTAAATTTAACTTATTTAAAACCAATAATCATAGTCTTTCACTAAAAATAAGTATAACATGCCTCAGTAAACAACAGTAAACATGCTTTATTCACATTAGGGTATAATAAAATAATAAGCGTTGATTAAAATGTTTGTTTATTATAAAAGTTAATTACTACTATCTTGGTTATGTTTTAAAATTGGTGAACATGTGTTATTTCAGAAACAACATTATCATAAAATCTGTAGAGCCCTATTATTTCTCGTTTTTATATTTGCACGATTGAACCTGATAGAGTTGATATGATATGATATGATATGATATGATAGAGGCGTACAGGCCAGCCATAACGGCGATCCTAGGTACGTTACCATAATGCTGAAATATCAACAATCAAATAATAAATTATATCTGAATGCGAATAATATTTCAGCATCATGCGGGCCCAGGCCCTGCCTGCATCCTTTACAGATAAGGTTAGTTAGGAAAGGATGTTAGTCACAGAAACAACTAGGGCGAACCGCAGCAAAGTCATTTTCTAACTACTTAAATATATTAGAATGTTAGTCTCAATTAAATTCACACTCTAGATTAGAGTTTGTTAGTTAATTAATGTAAGTTAGTTGTGTTTGAGGTAAAGGATACTAATATTCATCATATGTATTCGGCTTCAGTCCTACTAGACTGGTTAGGTTATTTAATTCACATCTATGGGCCATCTCATCACATACTGCTTGTAACCTTATTTTGCCCTATCTTCCCATCCAACACCATCTAACCGAGGGACTTCACGTTCGTAATGACACGGCAGTATTATCATACATATGATGACCTAACTATTCCGTCAATAATGTCAAAAAAAAAAAAAATTAGATTCGGTATTGTCATTCAGCTACCTATATTTAAATACATCCAACTAGAATCACGGTTATTTTATATCTAAGATTCACACAACTTCACTAAAACATAACCTGAATTCAACCAGAAAGATCGTCGAAAAACAACATTCCATAGCAAAAAGTCTTTGGATCGTTAACATATTTGATTGTATTTATGCGATTTTGATTGAGTTTATGCTCAAAGCGTAAGTAATTAAATAGACCCCCTGATCAAGAATGTTGCAATCACAATCTTCCCTGACCTTCCGGTATGTAAAAAAAAATAAATAAATAATAAATTTTAAATAATAATAAAAATAAATTGAATTATATTTGCCGACAACTTTATTGTTTTAAATCAGGACTTTCGACAAAATTTCAAATTATAGAATTGTTTAAAGTAAGTGAAAATTATTAAAATAAGTTATGAAAATGTAATCAAATTTAAATAAAACCCAAATGGATAACACAATCCAACATATTTCAGCTCAAATGATAAATTTCCCGTGGCAGAAAACTGTTTCCTCCTTTCATTAACATTTTATATTATTCCACAAAAATTCATTTTTGTCACAATACGGGGGCAACCCATTTTGAGTATACAAATTTTCGCTTATTGGGTAAGTTACAATTCGATCTGTTGTAATTTCAAATTTTGGTTTCTCGGGTACCAATATTTTATGTACTTAAGTACATACAAAGGGAATTCCCTTGAAATGTCAGTTTCCGGTTTCGATGTATACGATTATAAATTACCGTTCATATATATGTAAATAGTTATAATAACAATAACAATAATAAATAATTAACTTTTATATAATTATAATGAAAATTAGAATAAAAAGATACTTCTCTGATTGTATATGTGTTGAACGTAATTTTCATAATAACTGTCTCAATTCACCTGTATTAACAGGTGAACTTCTAAAGAACAAAACTCACTCAAAAATAGCACATCACTCTCACACCACACATTCCTAAACTGATTTGAATTAAAATATTAATAATAATTTATTTAAAGGAGAGACAAAAACACGTCTTTCCTCTACGACGATCAGTCGATCCTCCGCACGATTGAACCTGATAGAGTTCAAGTAAAAACTGAAACGCATATTAAGAAAAGATTAGGCAACATTTCAAACTCTTTTATTCTTAAATTGTATTTTAGAATTTGTTTTTCTAAAATTAAGCATCTATTGTTTTTTAGATTTATTTTTAAATAAAATAGTTTGCATTTTTAGATGTTTTAGTTTAAAATTATTTCAACTAACTTTTCCGTTCAAAAATTCAACTATTTAGTTTTAAAATAGTTTTAAACTTTTCAAAGTTTTAAATTTATTGCTAGATTGTTTTAAAATTCGACAAAACTGTAAAGGTTTAAAAAAAGTTTTAAAATTAGACCAGATTTCTTACCGTGTAGAGAAGACGATAATATCGTCCATGTAGCACAAGCACGATTTGCCTTGTAGGTCGCCAAGGACATTGTCCATAACTCTCTGGGATGTCGATGGTGTGTTTTTAAGCCCAAAAGGCATTCTCACATATTCGTAGTGCCCATGGTCTACGGAGAAAGCCGTTTTAGGGATATCCTCTTTCCTAACTTCAATCTGGTGAAACCCAGATGCTAGATCCAATGTCGAAAAGTACAGACATTTGCCCAATTTGTCCAAGATATCCGTGATGTTTGGCAGCGGATAGCGGTCATCTATTGTTTTTTCATTCAGTTTGCGATAGTCTATGACTAATCGCCACTTAACTTTGCCACTTGCATCGGCCTTTTTCGGCACGATCCATATGGGCGATGACCACGGAGAGAAGCTGGAGCGGATAATTCCATCCTGTAGCATTTTATCTATTTGCTTCTTTACCTCTTCTTTATGGACGAAAGGATACCGATAACTCTTGGTGAAGATAGGTTTATCGTCTTTTAAATTTATCTCATGTTTGACGTCATTGGTAAATGATAGTCGTTGTTCGGTTTTGAGAAATAGATCCTGGTATTGATGACAAAGTTTAATGATGGCTACTTTTTCTTCGGGATTGAGATGTTGGATTCTAATCAACTTTGAGATATCCTCATTTTGTGTTTCATCCAATTCTTGTATATAGCAATGGTGGGATTCGACTCGATAAGATTTTCTTAATAGCTCAACTTTAATTGGTTGTTCGATAACGAATGTGTGTTGTTTATTGCTATAGTTGACGATTTCCACAATAGCGTACCAATTTCTACTATGGTATATTCCCTCGGGGATAATTAGATTGCCATTGATTGTAGTTGGCATCACATATATATCACCGTTCTCTACGTCTACCGGAAGTTCAACGACAAGCTTACTTCTTGGTAATATAGAATAGGGTTTGGATGAGTAATTTGGTTTGAACAGTAAAGGGATCTCTACTTTATCTGTTTTTAGGATTGAATTGGCTAGATCTAATGTAACACCAAGTTGTTGCATCATTTCAGTTCTCTGGTTTTGAACTCCATAAGTCCTGGAACTACTACCTTTTGGTTTATAGCATGAGTGTTAAACATGGTTTTTACATTGATAGGGGATATGGTACGTACCCGTGAAGGATGTACGAACTCTGGGTTCAGAAACGATTTATTAGAGCCAGTGTCAATTAGAATCTTTAGTGTTTTTTGTGTATTTAACCGTACGTGTATGTACGGAAGCGTATATGTTTGATGTCTATTTACATCTATGTATCCAACTCCGTTGGAGAGGCTTCGGGATGAAAATTTTCATCGTCCACTTCGCCTTCTTCTAAGTCAGGAAAGTATAATGGTGGTTCCTGTTCATGCTGTTCCGGTTGTTCTTCGAGGTTGGTCTCAGTATTGAAAATTTCCTCGGAACTGCGGAGGTCCATTTGATTGGAATTGATATTTATTTGGTTGGTTAGGCTTGTTATAAAATGCGTACTGAGTGTAACCATTTGGATTGGATGTCGTATCCATTTTATCAACCTTCCTTGGTGGAACCATAGGAGGTTTGTGCACGAATCTATTGTTATTATAGTTCGTGGGAGCATTTTGGTTAAAATTTTGTTGGGTAAAAGGCCTATGGTTGTAATATTGGGCTGGAGGTCGCTGATTAGCTTGTGGGTGAAAATTTCGATTTTGAAGAATGGGTGGACCGCTTGAATAATTGTTCCGTTGAGGATGTATCGGTCTTGATACAATTGGCCTTTGTGGGGTGAAGTTTGCATTCATGCTTGTACCTTTTTTCATGTACGTCATGTTCTGCTCCTTCAAGCAATGTGAAAATGCTTCTGCCAAGCTATGCGGTTGCATGGCTCGAATCATTGAGCCTAGGGGCTCCTTCAGACCAGCAAGGAATGTGTTGAGGCACATTTCTTGATAGAGTTCCCTTTTTGACCGTACCACTACACAATTATGTTCGTTTAATTTGATTTGATTGATTATTGTACTTTGTATGTCGATTATTTTAGCGAAATATTTCTCGATTGTATCATTTCCCTGTGTAATGCTGTACAAATCTCTCACAAAATTTGTTTCATTTCTTTTATCCGCGTAGTGGGTAATCAGGTTATCCTTAATTGCTTCCCACTCTAACGGGGTTCCGTACATTGTCAGTACCTCGTTAGCTTCACCTCGAATTTTGTTGCGGATTGCTCTTAGGAATATCTTCGAGCACGGCTGACCGTCGATTTGATTACACAAACTTAGAATTTCTTCGACGTTTTCGATAAATTCAAAGAGGGTGTGTCTGCCTCGTAACTTGGGAGGTCCTTGATCGCGTCAGGGATCCTCAGGTTCCTAAACACATTATTGTCACCGTTTCCAAAATCCCTCACATTATCAAAATCGCCATTTTACTTTTTACTTTTTATTTTTATATTTTTTTTCACTGTACTAGTACATACGCTAGGGCGTCTTATTATATGGTTATGTTTTATTATGCTCTATTTGCTTACCGTTGGTCGGGGCAAATAGATATTAGGAAAAAAAAAATATATATTATTTTGTATTTATTGATTCACTAAATGTTTCGTCATTCACTTAGTATCGATGATCCTTCGATACGAGCACTTTTTCCACTCCGAATTAACGAGATTTTAAATTACACTTTTTAAACGTAAGGTTTCTGGATGTTTAAAAACATCCGCTACAAACTGCACCACTTATGTTTTTACACGTAAATTTATTAATAAAAAGTAATTTATTTTTTATTTATTTTTCATTTATTTTATTTAACTTTATTTAATTTTATTTATTTACACCTTTTAATTAATTTATTACAATTTTATTGTTCTCTAATCGAATGATAACTTAATACTAAATTATAAAATGTGTTTAAATCTATTACGTTGACACCCGATCTGATTTGTCAGCAAGATTTTGCAGATTTTGTTGCGCGTGGATTTGTATGGTATTAATCCGCGCTCTTTTGAAAAGTAGATCCCAATTCCATGCGTTTTTAATTGGCGTCATGTGCAGAGGATCGTAACTCAAATCTATAAAACAATCGAAAAATTATACTTTTTGTTGTAATGTATATTCACTCAACTTACGATTTGAACATTTTTCGTATGTGCCCTTTTTCTACCATTATAATAGGCGTGCTCCACGGCTGCATTTGGCTTCTGAATTCTAATATGGGTGCAGTCAATAGCGCCTATTACACCCGGAATTCCGAATTTTTCATAGTACCTGCAAAGTAAATTTACGTTATATAAAATTAATTTAAATTTAATGAAAAATTTGTATAGTTTACGTCGATTTGATGGAACTCATCTGAATATCAATTCTAGGAAGTTTTATTGTTTCTGCACAAAGGTTGTCTTCTATGGCTCTGCTCACCAAATCAAAACACCTAGATACCATCGTTTGGGATATACCTAGAAGGAAATCGTGGCCTACATTTTGCTGATATCCACCTAAAAGTTAAAAAATGAAATTTGAATAAGGTTCCTTATGAGACAATACAAATGTACTTACCATTGGCCAAAACACTCAAACATGCCAAAATTTGAATGTGCTCCGGAATTAAAGTACAGCGTTGTGATTGTTGCATTGATGGTCGCAAATCATCAACTAACTTATGCACCAAACTTTTTGGTAGTCTGTAGTACCGCTGAAATGTGGACCCCCACTTTCAACGAGATCAGTCTTGATCGAAGTTCTTATTCCAAGGAGGACAAATGGGAGATCTTCGCTCCAACTAAGGATATTTGATCTAGCATATAAGGAGGCTTTTAAATGGCGATGCAGACGTTCTACCATGCCATTTGCCTGAGGATGATATGTCGTTGTCCGTATTCTGTGAGAACCTAATACTTTCGTTAGTTCTTTGAAAATATTACTTTCGAATTGGCTGCCTTGGTCAGTTGTAATTTCGAGTGGAATGCCAAATCTCGAAATGTACTGGTCAACAAAAGCTCTAACTACGGTGGAAGCTCTCATATCAGCCAGAGGTCGTGCTTCTGGCCAGCGTGTAAATCGGTCAATTATCGTAAGGATGTAGATATTTCCGTTCGATGGAGGTAGTGGTCCGACAAGATCCAGATGAATATGTTCAAACCTACCGGAAGGAATACTAAAATGACCATATTCTGAACGTGTGTGTCGAATAAGCTTCGACTTCTGGCAGGGAATACAAGTTTTGGACCAGTACCCCGTATCAACATTCATACCTGGCCAGAAATATTTGGACGCAATTATTTTGCGTGTCGCACGAATCCCTGTATGAGAAAGACCGTGAAGCCTTTCAAAAATACTTCGGCGCATTTCGTTAGGAATATAAGGACGTTTTACGTCGGTTGACGTTTCACACCAAATATCCAATCCTGAACCAATGTCACGTGACAACTCCAGTTTCCGTTTGCCGCTGTTCGAGTTTGTACTATTTGCTATTAGTGACTTAAGCTCATCGTCCGATTTTTGAAGAGAGATTAATTTGTCCAAATCGAGTGCAGTATGACAAATAGCAGACATATGAACTTCTTCCGGTCGTGACAGGGTGTCCGCCACAACGTTGCTATCTCCTTTGACATATCTTATGTCCGTTGTAAATTGGGAGATGTAGCCGAGCTGACGACTTTGGCGAGGACTACGTTCCGACTTTGATGAGACTGCGGTAATCAGCGGTTTATGATCTGTGTTGACAAAAAATATTCTGCCCTCGACAAAACACCGAAAGTGCTTGATGGCATAATATATAGCCAAAAGTTCCCTGTCGAAAGCAGAATACTTCTGTTCGGGAGGGGAAAGCTTCTTAGAGAAGAAAGAAAGAGGTTTCCAACTTTTATCGTGAAGCTGCTCCAATACAGCCCCCACAGCAATACTTGAAGCATCCGTGTTGATACGTAGTTGTCCATGATCCATAGGATGCGTGAGAAGAGTAGCCTGAGCGAGGGCAACTTTAACTGAGTTTACAGCTGCTTCGCATTCAGGTGGCCATGAAAATGGGTTGTTCTTGTTGACTTTACCAAGTTTACTGAGATGGCTATGTATAGGAGCTAAATGTTCGGCTAAGTGAGGGACGAAGCGATGATAATAATTAATCATGCCCACAAAACGCTGCACTTGCCTGATAGAAGTTGGTTGTGGAAAGGATTGGATTGCCATGACTCGATCCGCAGATGGCTTGACGCCATCTTTGGTGATTTCGTGGCTAAGGAAATTGATGGAAGCTGCACCGAATTTACACTTAGACGGTTTGATTGTTAAACCAAATTCGTTTAATCGTGCGAATAGGATATTTAAATGCTCGCGGTGCTCTGCTTCGTTTTTGCTTGAGACTAAAATATCGTCGATATAAACATAAACGAAATCAATGCCCTTTGTTACCTCGTCCATTAAACGTTGAAACGTCTGTGCCGCATTTCTAAGGCCGTATGGCATTCTCGTAAACTCGTATAGTCCAAACGGTGTGGTAATGGCCGTCTTGTGGACGTCTTTCGGATTAACCGGTATCTGATGGTAAGCGCGCACGAGATCTATTTTTGAGAAGACCGAGCAGCCTTTAAGGTTAAAGGAAAAATTATGAATGTGAGGGAAAGGATATCTATCTGGTACCGTAATCGCATTAAGTCGGCGGTAGTCCCCGCAAGGTCGCCAGTCGTTGCTGTCACGTTTTGGCACTAGGTGCAAAGGTGAAGCGGCGCTGGACGCACTCTGTCTGCACAACCCCAGTTGTAGCATGTACTCGAACTCACTTCTTGCAATTTTATGCTTTTCACAGTCCAAACGTCTTGGACGTGAAAATGGTAAGTGGCCTTCTGTGACTATATGATGCATTACTTTGTGTCTAACTGGAAGGTCATAGCGAGGATCTTTTGTCAGGTTTGGATATTGACGGAGTAGTTCACCGTATGGTCCATCTATAGCAAATAATCGCGGTATGGTATCCGTGGTAATTATCATATCTACTGTACTGACAGATAATTTCGTACATGTGTCTATTAGCCGCTTCTGTTTTAGATCGACAACTAATCCAAACTTCACCAGAAAATCTGCACCGATTATAGGTCTAGTAACTGAAGCTATTACCAACGGATGTTTATACTCACGACGCAAACCCAAATCTATGTGTAGAAGTCTGGTTCCGTAAGTACTAATTGTAGAACCGTTTGCTGCCACTAAACGACTTTCTGAATCATTCATAAGGTTTTTGAAATGAATTTTGGGTACGACGGAAACGTCCGCGACGGTATCAATTAGAAAACGTAATTTTGTTTTTGGGCAACTAATGGTAAGGCGACGATTTTGAAACGTCCCAGCGCTCGTCGCTTGTACTATGGGACGAGTTATTTTTCCGGGTTGGCTTGAGCCTGTAGGTTCGGCTTTTTGCGAAATGTGCAACCTCCGCATTTTTTGGCTTGGTTTCCGAATTTTCGATGGTACCAACACATCCAGTAGCCACTTCTTTGATTAGATTTATCACGAGATCCTGAGCTTTGGTTGGCTCGACTTTTTGAGCGCTGTCTGGATCTTGACCGGTTAGTAAATTCTCGATTGAATCTGAACGTGAGTTGGTCAATCGATTTTTGGAGACTAGCAAGATTAATTTCTGTTTGGCTTAATTCAGATTTTGATTGTTTGGAGAGTTTCGATTCTACGGTATTGCAATTGTAGTTAGGCTTGTTTATTTCAAATATGCGATATGCGAATTTTATTAATTCGTTGATATCATCAGCCTCACGTATTGCAACTATCGATCTTATCAAATCGTGAAGTCGACCTAACCAAAGTGTTTTTAATAGCTGAGCGTTTACAGCTGTCGAGCTACCTGCTTTCTCTTCAAGATGTCTATAAAAGTCAGATGGCGTGAAGTCGCCCATGTCAGTTGATTTAAGCAGGGTTTCAATTCTACCTTGTTCTGACATCGATCGCCGTTTGATGACTTCATCCCGAAGGGTATCGTATTTGTTGGTGTCCGGTGGGTTACGAACTATGCTTGCTACCGAAGCTATGACATCCACCGGTAGATGAGCTATCGCAAAATTGAATCTGTTCTCGTCAGTATTAATTCGCTTTACTTTAACTAATGCTTCGAGTTGTTTAAACCACAGCTCTGGAAGATCTTTCCAAAACTGCGGTATGGGCGCCACTGTTTCATTCACAGAATGTTTGGTTTCTTTCTCGTTATCGGAATTACTGTTTAATTATTTTTAAGAGAAATGTGTAATAATTTGTTGATAAGAGGTACTAAAAAAAAATATTGGGACGAAGTGACGTAATGGAAACTAATTAATTATTGAACCGTTCGAAAATTAAAAAAAATAAGAATAACAAGGCAACACGAATGAGAAATGTATGTAAAATCTAATATAACTCACCACTTCTAGTTTTTCTGTATGCAGCAATTTTGTTTTTTTTTATATTTTGCTTCGTTCAGAATTTCAGTAATGCACTCAAGAATTCCTTCTCTTCCCAATTTGAAATGTTGAAAAAAAACTAAAATAAATTAACAACAACAAAAATTAAGAAATCATAAAAAACAATCTCAAAATGGAATCTACGAACGATACGTTATCTTTTATGTGCGTTAGGCTGATGTCCTTGGCAGTTGTACTTGAAGACTTGAACTAATGTGTGATTTTGTTGGTACAGATGTAGTGATGTGTTGCAGAAAACCGTTGATTTAGCTGTAGTGATGTGTCCTTGATATTTCGCTGATTTATCCAGTTGATCAGGAGTTTGAATTTATCCAAATGTACTATATAACCAATCAGTTTAAATTTTTGTTAGAATTTAACCGGCAGGCAGGATGAAAAATGTTTCTTCAGGTTGATTTCTCGGTGAAACTTAGCTGGATAAATTTTTCAGCTGTTGAAAGTGGATAATGAATTCCTCCAAATCGTTATTTATTTGTGATTTTGATTTGCAGTTTCGAAATTTGTTGCAAATTTGCAGCGATTATTTTACTTAAATTTAATTGGATGTTTTATCGTAGGACGATGAAAAATGATACGTTTAAGTTGCGAAGAAAATCAAATGTTGTTTTTTTTTTTACGAAATCACCGTTATTCCATTAACAATTTCGCGATTTTAACTTGATTTTAGGCGTGATTTGCGTAGCGGTTGTTCGACTCGGCGTCACCAATTGTAGTGTACCCGTTCGGTTACCGTTTAATGGCACGGTTTATATTTTGTCCGGATACCACTAACTAGTTTACACTTATCTGACTCCAATTATTAAAACGCAACTCACAAATCACTTAACAATTTTTGTATCGGTTTATTATTACTATTTTTGTTTACAAAATTTTAGTTTTTAAATAAAAAGTTTTATTTTGATAATGTCTAGATGACGGTCGCCACAATAATAATCTTTTTTTTGGATCTCCGATGATGCGATGTTTTTATTTTAATTGTTGTAGTTTTTATGTAATGAAATTTTATTTAATTTGAATACATAAATAATTATAAATTGAGAGGAGGAGGAAGTCAATGTGTTTTACATTTAATCCATAGGTACAAGCGAGACCGCATACTAGAGAGTATTTTTTCATTAGATGTCACATCTCAATTTCTCTTGGTTTTTTTGGATTTAGTTAAAATATTTAATTACGATCGATTACATCATTATATTTCAAATAAGGTGCAGGCGGAGTATGTTTGGTATTATTATTGATAACACCATATACTCTCTTCTCGATTCCTAAAATGTTTGTTAGTTCGGTAATAACACTATTTACACACTCTGTTCCCTTATCTATTATTAGCACTTTCATAGGTCCATATATTAAGATAAAAGCGTCATAAATTGCTCTTGCGATAGATTTTGCTTCTTTATCTTTTATTGGTGCTGCCACAACATATTTCGGCAGCTGGCATTGCATTGTCACAGCGTATTTAAATCCATCTTCAGTTACTGGAAGAGGCCCTTCTGTGTCTATTTGTACTATATCGAAAGGTAACTGAGGTGTTTCAGTTATTACTAGAGGAGATTTAACGTTTCTACCATGTTTATTTAGTTTGCACTGTTTACAGTTGTTAATGAAATCAATTATTTGTGTTCTTTGGTTTTTCCAAATATACATTGACTTAACTTTCATTAAAGTTTGGGGTTGCTTATTTTCTTTTGCCGAAATTCCATTATTACTATTACTTCAACGTCAAAATCATTGTTTTCATTTATTTTATTCCTTATCATCGCCCTAGTTTGTACGTTTAAAATATACATATTATCTATCTTTATAGACTTTAAATCATCGGCGGATAACCTAGAGAGCGCGTCCGCCCCAACGTTATCTTTACCTTTGACATATTCGATGATGTAATCGTATTCGTCTAGATCCAAACGCATCCTGGTGAGTTTAGATGATGGATTTTTTAATGAGTATAAATATACTAATGGCTAGTGATCCGTTTTAATAATAAACTTTTGTCCATATAAATATGGACGAAAATAATTAATTGCCCAATGAATGGCTGTTAATTCTTTTTCTATTGTTGATTTTTTGCTTTCACCTGGTGTGTATCCTTTTGAAGCATAAGCAATTAGCAGATCGATACTTCCATGAGCTTGACTTAGTATAGCTCCACAGGCTAGATTAGATACATCCGTACTCAAAATAAACGTCTTCCCAAAAATTTTGGTATTGTAATACTGGTGGGTTCATTAGTGTTGTTTTCAACATGTTAAACGCTTCCTGACATTCGACAGTCCAGTTAAATGGCTGATTCTTTTTTATCAGTTTATTCAAACAACCTGTAATTTCAGCGAAATGTTTCACAAATCGTCTATAGTAATTACAGAATGCTACGAATCGTTTTACTTCATTAGCATCTCTTGGAACAGGATAGTCAGCAATGATTTTATACTTAGTATCGTCAACCTGAATACCTTTATTTGTGCATTTATGGCCAAGATAAGTAACTTCTTGCTTAAAGAAAACACATTTTTGTGGGTTTAATTTAAGATTTTTTCTTCTGGCTACTTTAAATACACTTTCCAAATTTGCTAAATGATGTTTTTCAGAACACCCGATTACTATAATGTCATCCATATATAAGAATGCAGTTTCCGGGGGTAATCCGGAGAAGGCCATTTGCATCATTCGAGCAAATGAATTCGGTGCTACCTTTAGACCGAAAGGTACTCTAGTGAACCTATAGCTTCCTATATTAGAGCTGAATGAGGTATAATCTCTAGAGTTTGGGTCTAATTCAATCTGGTGGAATCCAGACTGAAGATCCAATATCGAAAACCATTTGGCTTTGCCTAGCTGGTCAAGAATATCATCTATTCTTGGTATAGGGAATACATCGCTTACCAATTTTTTGTTTAACTGCCTGAAGTCAACCACCAAACGCCACCTTTTTTCATTCGAACCTGGCAATGGTTTTTTCGGTACCAAGATAATTGGAGAATTATAGCTAGAACAACTTTCCTCAATAATTCCATCCTCTTTTAATTTATCAACTTGAGCCTGTATCTCTCCTTTATGGACATGCGGAATTTTATAATTTCTAACATATACTGGTGTTGGGTCAGATAATCTTAATTCCTGTTTATAGAAATTATTTGTTGTCAATTTCTCTTTTTCACAGGCACAGATATCTGCGTACTTAGTTATTAATTTCATAAAATTGTTTTTAATATCATCATTATGAATATGAGAATTGGCTTTGGAAATGATTTCACTAATTTTTTGTTCCTTCTCTTGAAGTGATCCAGAAGCTATTTCAAAATTACTTAAAGGCTCATAACTGATATTAATGTTGTGAATTATTGCTGGTTCAGTATTTACATTCAAAAGTCGAACGACCGGAAAGTTTTTGTTTATTATTGAACCTGCGACAAAAATTCCTTCCGCTAATTCTGCGTTACTAACTACTACATCCTCCTTTAGTTTTATGTTAGGTACTATCCTGTATACTCCAGATCTTGGGGGTATTACAAGTGTGTTGCATCCCATATGATTATTAATGGGTACACATACTCTTTTATTTGATATGTACAAACTTAGGGTAAAATTATCGTAATTGATTATCGCTGAGAATTTATTAAAAAAATCCATACCCAACAATCCGTCTGTTGGTATTGGAAAATTATTCTCTACTATATGAAATGTTTTTTCGAATCCAACATTGTTATGGAATACCGCTAAATTGGAAGTACCTAGTGTACTTTCACAACCCTGCGTTATTCCTGATATTTTAATACTATTTGTTCTATTTATTTCAGCAACTTGGCTAATTTTAAGGACTGAAATGTCAGCTCCTGTATCGATGAGGAATGTTTTTGTATTATTGTTTATAGTAAAATTTACAAAATTTGATAGATTTAACTTGAAATTAAAAATTTTATTTTTTTCAATTTGACTATTTATTCTATGTCCTGATGTGTGCAATTTGCATTGTTGCACTGGCATTGTGCTGAACTGCTGCCGCATTGGCACATGTTCATGCTGCCGTTGAGGCATTGATTGAAATTGTTGCCCGGGCCCTCCGGGCCGACTTCGTTTCCCATAGCCGTCATTGTTCGGATATTACTTTTATTACCATTAAATGGCTTGTTATAATGGTTATAGTTGCCATTATTATATTGGGAATATTGTTGGTTATTGCGACTATCACGCTGACTATTGTAATTTCTATTCTGATTATTGTTTCGAGGATTCCTAAAATTATTAATGAATTTTCTACTTCTGTTGATACCGTTGTTATGATAATTTCTGTTACCATAATTACCATTATTTTTACGAATCACCAATATATTAGATTCCTTTTCTATTTGAATTGATTCGAATTTGTGTATTACAGCATTTATATTGCGCTAACCATAACTGGATTCGACGCGAAGTTACTCCTAATATCCTTAGTCACCGCATTAATTGTGTAATTCCTCGCAGCTTCTCTGCAATATACTTCGATCTATTTCCTATGCGCATACCCTCCAAAGTAGTTGCAATTTGCCATGAACTTTGGCCCTTACAACCCTTTTTCAGGTCAGCGACGATGTCGTCTACACTCGTCACCTCGTCGCGTAGTGCTTCTCGCGCTTTCCCAGTTAATTTAGCTTTTATTAATGATAGTAGTAATGCTTTATTTTCTACGTGATTTACCGAATCACGTAGAATAGCTAGCTTATCCACTATGTTATTTAATCCCAAAGGACAACCGGCACAGTCATGTGGCATTATTTTTGCCACTATGCCTATTACCTTGCCCGATGTTAATGCCATATTTCGATTTAATTTGCTTTTTCTTATTTTTATTACCGGTTTTATATTAGAAATGGGCAATATTGATTTTCTATATTTACCGCCACTTCTTTGTGACATGTTGTAGCGATTCTGGTTTCGAAGCCGGACATGTATTTGCTGGTAGCTCTATATCGTTGCAGGGTGGTATTGCTTCGAATCTCGTACTAATTTATTACATGCCCATCATAAGGGTTACTTGCGACCGTTTCTTACCGTTTTTACTTTTAACCTTCACATCATCCTCCTGTATTTTAACTTAATACCACATTATTTCCACAATTTCAAATTTATTAAATTCATTAAATATCTATTGTGTTATTAAATTCGATATTATAAATTATAAACTAAAATAGTACTTAACCTAAAATGACCGATACGTCAGTTCGAGTAAAATAATTTGTCATGATAAAACTAATAATAATCGACCTTACAATATCTACTTTCAAACGACGCCAATTTCATGCCACGCTATATAGTAGAAGCACGTATTGGTATGGATATACTATATAGACTCGTATGCTCTAGGCCACTCAAATTGTAAACAGTTTTAAGAAAAATAGTACCGGTTGAAAAACTCACCCGTTTGATTTTTATCCGCTATCTTCCGGTCCTTCCAGGAGCGCTCGTGGTTGAACTGAAGGTGTCTACAACACTATATAAAATTGAATATGACAAAAAAAAACAAATACTTTTTTTTCTCTTATCGCTGTACCCAGACACTTAATGCCTTGCCACTCGGTCGAGCCTATACAGCACAACCGTGTAACAGTATCCAAAAAAAAAAAACTTTGGTATACTGTTATCAGAAATTTCTCCACTCAGAGGCATCGGGGCAGTCATTCTTAGGCCGGCTAAGGCTCAGGGTAAAGGGGTGGGGTTTCCCGAGCATGAGTGGGACGTGCTAGACTGCTAGGTAAGAAATGAGAAAAGAAAAATAATAATAATGAAAAGGGAAATGATGCAAACAGAATTTCACATACCCACCATACCTACCCAGATCTCATCCTTAATTGGTTAGGCGATTAGCCTCTCATTCTGTTAACACTTCACTTATATGAACACTCGAGCGGTATTGAAAAAAAAAATCAAACCCAAATTCAAATTGATAAAATAATATACAGGTAGAAAAGAATCACAAAAAAAAAAATTTCATGAGAAAAACTGAAGAATTAAAATTGAAAAATTTGAAGACAAATTTATTGATTTTAACAAATTCAGATAAAAAAAATTTATAAGTGAATAGCCAAACAAAAAAATCAAATCCTAAATCAAATGACGTCATTCATATTTCTAATATTAATTAATGATACAAAAGAAAATGAATCGAAAGAAGTAAAACTATAAAATTATGACTAGTACCACCACCATGATTATAAAAAGTAAAGGAAAATTTATAAATGTATATAATATAATAAAATTTATAATATGAATGATTAAACCTGGACTGTGATGACTGATGATGACGATGGTTTGTAGCGGCCGGCGTCCTTCGCTGACGTTTTGTTGTTTATCTCTTGGTTTTGTCCGTTTAAAGTGATTGTTATTTTGTTAAGTTAGACCTTTTGTTGTTGTTGTTGATTTTGTTTTTCTTGCATTGAGCCACTATTATAATTTTAACTTATCATGTATTATTAGTATGTAATTATAATTATTTTAAATTTATTATTAATTGGTATTTATTAAAACACTGCATCGTCGACGTATTGTAAAGATATTTAATTTAGTTATGACATTTCGCCACGATCTCTTTTTAATTTATATTTTATTTAATTGATTATTTTATTGCGAGCTCGTTATACTGACCGCATGTATATGCATATATGTCATAAATTTATTTGCGGTAATTTCCGACACCAAAAGAAACGGACACTCGTACGATGTAGGAACGGATAAACCATAAAATGTTTGTATGTGCACTTAACTTTATTTTGATAAAGAAGTGTTAATGAAACAGTTTCTATACACTCCCAACCGCCACCGTCTGCTTTCCAAATTCCAATCACCATTTTTCGGCCATAATGAAACAGTTTGCTGTGGGCAACCAGTTTCACAAATAATATCCCTATTCACATTACCTCCAAGCGGCATTAGCCCGTAGCTCAAAGGGTAGAGGTATGTATGGTCGTGGGGATGGAGGTGTGAATAAGGCCTAGTTTACCGCTATCATGTGGATGTAGGGAGAAAGACGTCTCGCTCAATCGCGAGGGAGTTAAGGAGGGTGGAGCGTGAGTACCATCACTAGCAGATGGCCCACTTTTTTGACGTAAACCACACAAGATCCGCTGATTTTTCGGCCTTTACCACATTATTATTGGCAAGGTGTCCGATCAATCAAAAAAAAAAAATTTTGTTAAATAACGGCGCGAGGCCGCGGGTTAGTATTTAGAAAAGGTGCTTGCCCATGCACCTTGTTACTATACTAGCCAACAGCGGGAATTTCCGGCGAAAAACGCCACATGAGATTCCTTGTTAACTAGTACAGCCTGGACCGGTTGTACGTTAGTTCCTTGCGAGGTTTTTTTTTTCCTGTGAATAATAAAAAAAAATTTGATTATTTTTTACTCACCACGTGATTCCAAAAAAAAAATCCCAAAAAAAAATAAAGAAAAGAAACAGATCTTTCTTTAACCCTCTTTATTTTTCTTCAATATCAACTTCTATATATATATATATCCAAATAATGAAACAGTTTCTATACACTCCCAACCGCCACCGTCTGCTTTCCAAATTCCAATCCTTCGTTTAGTGCTGCCATTCGTTCTTCTTCTTCTCTTCTTTGGATTGCAATTCTTCTCTCTTTTATTTCTTCTACTTCTTTCGTAGAGGATGCAATTTGTAACACCTGTTTAGTCTTTTGTTCGAACATTAATGCAGCCATAGTTGCACCCCAAATGATGTTTCTTATATTTGGTGTTTCTCGAACCATTGCATTTTTAGATCTGGGAGATTGACATATAACTCCAATAGTGTGAATCCATAGATGCAAACCTGGACTAACTGCCGAAGAATATGGAGATCTTGGACTCAATTCAAATTCTATAAGATATTTAGCGTAAGAGTAGAACTTGTCTAATTCTTGTCCTTGTGTAAAGGCTCGAACCATTTCTTTTGCAATAGAAATATCTGTAATATATTTTAAAATTTCAAAAATTGAGAGAGATGTTAAATTTTGAATGTGGTCTAATCCTGTTAAAATTACACAACCTTTGTTTCTTGCTGGTAAAGTAGCCATACGACAACCGGCAAATTTTAGTTGTTGATGTCTATGAAAAAACATGTCTATAGCAGCAATCAATCTCAAATAATCTCTGCTTCTGACTAAATGGGATGAAAAAGTCATCATATTAGAAATTATTCCTTTGTCTCCTGAAAAAGGTTCTGACATAAAAAAATCGATCAATCTTTTGTCAATCTTTTCTTTATATTGTAATTGTCCAGTTTCTTCTGCTCTAGCACTTCGATAAGCTGCCAACAACCCCCAAAAATAAGAGGATGCTAGTAAAACGGATGTTTCTGCAATTTTTGCTTTTGCTTTTGCTTCATCGGATGTTTCTTCATTGATACTTAAAAGATCCAGAGGACCGTACGTTTGTCCCTCTTCTACAATTGTTTGCTCGAATGATATCCAATTGTCAGTCGAAACTATTTCGAAATTGTGACGTTTGAATGTCAAAAATGAAAACATAAAATCAACAACAGCATAGGTATCAATGGACGAACCTGTTTTTGCGCTTCCAGCTAATCTGTTAAGAGATTAACGCGCCACCGTCTGCTTTCCAAATTCCAATCCCCGATTCAAAAAAAAATCAGACTATTTAAATGATTGAAATCACCTCTAAATAGCCCCCCTCCACTTCCGTTAATCATCAAAAAAAAATATTTATTTGATTATTAAGCGGCATGTGTTGGAACATAAAAAATCGAAGTTTCGAAATTCACCAGTAATCGCATACATATATTTCGCTGATTAGGCAACATGTGCCAAAAATCAGAAATTTCCATGCGATTACTAGTTGAACGACATTACAATTATATTTACTCCATTATTATATTGGGAATATTGTTGGTTATTGCGACTATCACGCTGACTATTGTAATTTCTATTCTGATTATTGTTTCGAGGATTCCTAAAATTATTAATGAATTTTCTACTTCTGTTGATACCGTTGTTATGATAATTTCTGTTACCATAATTACCATTATTTTTACGAATCACCAATATATTAGATTCCTTTTCTATTTGAATTGATTCGAATTTGTGTATTACAGCATTTATATTGCGCTAACCATAACTGGATTCGACGCGAAGTTACTCCTAATATCCTTAGTCACCGCATTAATTGTGTAATTCCTCGCAGCTTCTCTGCAATATACTTCGATCTATTTCCTATGCGCATACCCTCCAAAGTAGTTGCAATTTGCCATGAACTTTGGCCCTTACAACCCTTTTTCAGGTCAGCGACGATGTCGTCTACACTCGTCACCTCGTCGCGTAGTGCTTCTCGCGCTTTCCCAGTTAATTTAGCTTTTATTAATGATAGTAGTAATGCTTTATTTTCTACGTGATTTACCGAATCACGTAGAATAGCTAGCTTATCCACTATGTTATTTAATCCCAAAGGACAACCGGCACAGTCATGTGGCATTATTTTTGCCACTATGCCTATTACCTTGCCCGATGTTAATGCCATATTTCGATTTAATTTGCTTTTTCTTATTTTTATTACCGGTTTTATATTAGAAATGGGCAATATTGATTTTCTATATTTACCGCCACTTCTTTGTGACATGTTGTAGCGATTCTGGTTTCGAAGCCGGACATGTATTTGCTGGTAGCTCTATATCGTTGCAGGGTGGTATTGCTTCGAATCTCGTACTAATTTATTACATGCCCATCATAAGGGTTACTTGCGACCGTTTCTTACCGTTTTTACTTTTAACCTTCACATCATCCTCCTGTATTTTAACTTAATACCACATTATTTCCACAATTTCAAATTTATTAAATTCATTAAATATCTATTGTGTTATTAAATTCGATATTATAAATTATAAACTAAAATAGTACTTAACCTAAAATGACCGATACGTCAGTTCGAGTAAAATAATTTGTCATGATAAAACTAATAATAATCGACCTTACAATATCTACTTTCAAACGACGCCAATTTCATGCCACGCTATATAGTAGAAGCACGTATTGGTATGGATATACTATATAGACTCGTATGCTCTAGGCCACTCAAATTGTAAACAGTTTTAAGAAAAATAGTACCGGTTGAAAAACTCACCCGTTTGATTTTTATCCGCTATCTTCCGGTCCTTCCAGGAGCGCTCGTGGTTGAACTGAAGGTGTCTACAACACTATATAAAATTGAATATGACAAAAAAAAACAAATACTTTTTTTTCTCTTATCGCTGTACCCAGACACTTAATGCCTTGCCACTCGGTCGAGCCTATACAGCACAACCGTGTAACAGTATCCAAAAAAAAAAAACTTTGGTATACTGTTATCAGAAATTTCTCCACTCAGAGGCATCGGGGCAGTCATTCTTAGGCCGGCTAAGGCTCAGGGTAAAGGGGTGGGGTTTCCCGAGCATGAGTGGGACGTGCTAGACTGCTAGGTAAGAAATGAGAAAAGAAAAATAATAATAATGAAAAGGGAAATGATGCAAACAGAATTTCACATACCCACCATACCTACCCAGATCTCATCCTTAATTGGTTAGGCGATTAGCCTCTCATTCTGTTAACACTTCACTTATATGAACACTCGAGCGGTATTGAAAAAAAAAATCAAACCCAAATTCAAATTGATAAAATAATATACAGGTAGAAAAGAATCACAAAAAAAAAAATTTCATGAGAAAAACTGAAGAATTAAAATTGAAAAATTTGAAGACAAATTTATTGATTTTAACAAATTCAGATAAAAAAAATTTATAAGTGAATAGCCAAACAAAAAAATCAAATCCTAAATCAAATGACGTCATTCATATTTCTAATATTAATTAATGATACAAAAGAAAATGAATCGAAAGAAGTAAAACTATAAAATTATGACTAGTACCACCACCATGATTATAAAAAGTAAAGGAAAATTTATAAATGTATATAATATAATAAAATTTATAATATGAATGATTAAACCTGGACTGTGATGACTGATGATGACGATGGTTTGTAGCGGCCGGCGTCCTTCGCTGACGTTTTGTTGTTTATCTCTTGGTTTTGTCCGTTTAAAGTGATTGTTATTTTGTTAAGTTAGACCTTTTGTTGTTGTTGTTGATTTTGTTTTTCTTGCATTGAGCCACTATTATAATTTTAACTTATCATGTATTATTAGTATGTAATTATAATTATTTTAAATTTATTATTAATTGGTATTTATTAAAACACTGCATCGTCGACGTATTGTAAAGATATTTAATTTAGTTATGACATTTCGCCACGATCTCTTTTTAATTTATATTTTATTTAATTGATTATTTTATTGCGAGCTCGTTATACTGACCGCATGTATATGCATATATGTCATAAATTTATTTGCGGTAATTTCCGACACCAAAAGAAACGGACACTCGTACGATGTAGGAACGGATAAACCATAAAATGTTTGTATGTGCACTTAACTTTATTTTGATAAAGAAGTGTTAATGAAACAGTTTCTATACACTCCCAACCGCCACCGTCTGCTTTCCAAATTCCAATCACCATTTTTCGGCCATAATGAAACAGTTTGCTGTGGGCAACCAGTTTCACAAATAATATCCCTATTCACATTACCTCCAAGCGGCATTAGCCCGTAGCTCAAAGGGTAGAGGTATGTATGGTCGTGGGGATGGAGGTGTGAATAAGGCCTAGTTTACCGCTATCATGTGGATGTAGGGAGAAAGACGTCTCGCTCAATCGCGAGGGAGTTAAGGAGGGTGGAGCGTGAGTACCATCACTAGCAGATGGCCCACTTTTTTGACGTAAACCACACAAGATCCGCTGATTTTTCGGCCTTTACCACATTATTATTGGCAAGGTGTCCGATCAATCAAAAAAAAAAAATTTTGTTAAATAACGGCGCGAGGCCGCGGGTTAGTATTTAGAAAAGGTGCTTGCCCATGCACCTTGTTACTATACTAGCCAACAGCGGGAATTTCCGGCGAAAAACGCCACATGAGATTCCTTGTTAACTAGTACAGCCTGGACCGGTTGTACGTTAGTTCCTTGCGAGGTTTTTTTTTTCCTGTGAATAATAAAAAAAAATTTGATTATTTTTTACTCACCACGTGATTCCAAAAAAAAAATCCCAAAAAAAAATAAAGAAAAGAAACAGATCTTTCTTTAACCCTCTTTATTTTTCTTCAATATCAACTTCTATATATATATATATCCAAATAATGAAACAGTTTCTATACACTCCCAACCGCCACCGTCTGCTTTCCAAATTCCAATCCTTCGTTTAGTGCTGCCATTCGTTCTTCTTCTTCTCTTCTTTGGATTGCAATTCTTCTCTCTTTTATTTCTTCTACTTCTTTCGTAGAGGATGCAATTTGTAACACCTGTTTAGTCTTTTGTTCGAACATTAATGCAGCCATAGTTGCACCCCAAATGATGTTTCTTATATTTGGTGTTTCTCGAACCATTGCATTTTTAGATCTGGGAGATTGACATATAACTCCAATAGTGTGAATCCATAGATGCAAACCTGGACTAACTGCCGAAGAATATGGAGATCTTGGACTCAATTCAAATTCTATAAGATATTTAGCGTAAGAGTAGAACTTGTCTAATTCTTGTCCTTGTGTAAAGGCTCGAACCATTTCTTTTGCAATAGAAATATCTGTAATATATTTTAAAATTTCAAAAATTGAGAGAGATGTTAAATTTTGAATGTGGTCTAATCCTGTTAAAATTACACAACCTTTGTTTCTTGCTGGTAAAGTAGCCATACGACAACCGGCAAATTTTAGTTGTTGATGTCTATGAAAAAACATGTCTATAGCAGCAATCAATCTCAAATAATCTCTGCTTCTGACTAAATGGGATGAAAAAGTCATCATATTAGAAATTATTCCTTTGTCTCCTGAAAAAGGTTCTGACATAAAAAAATCGATCAATCTTTTGTCAATCTTTTCTTTATATTGTAATTGTCCAGTTTCTTCTGCTCTAGCACTTCGATAAGCTGCCAACAACCCCCAAAAATAAGAGGATGCTAGTAAAACGGATGTTTCTGCAATTTTTGCTTTTGCTTTTGCTTCATCGGATGTTTCTTCATTGATACTTAAAAGATCCAGAGGACCGTACGTTTGTCCCTCTTCTACAATTGTTTGCTCGAATGATATCCAATTGTCAGTCGAAACTATTTCGAAATTGTGACGTTTGAATGTCAAAAATGAAAACATAAAATCAACAACAGCATAGGTATCAATGGACGAACCTGTTTTTGCGCTTCCAGCTAATCTGTTAAGAGATTAACGCGCCACCGTCTGCTTTCCAAATTCCAATCCCCGATTCAAAAAAAAATCAGACTATTTAAATGATTGAAATCACCTCTAAATAGCCCCCCTCCACTTCCGTTAATCATCAAAAAAAAATATTTATTTGATTATTAAGCGGCATGTGTTGGAACATAAAAAATCGAAGTTTCGAAATTCACCAGTAATCGCATACATATATTTCGCTGATTAGGCAACATGTGCCAAAAATCAGAAATTTCCATGCGATTACTAGTTGAACGACATTACAATTATATTTACTCCATTATTATATTGGGAATATTGTTGGTTATTGCGACTATCACGCTGACTATTGTAATTTCTATTCTGATTATTGTTTCGAGGATTCCTAAAATTATTAATGAATTTTCTACTTCTGTTGATACCGTTGTTATGATAATTTCTGTTACCATAATTACCATTATTTTTACGAATCACCAATATATTAGATTCCTTTTCTATTTGAATTGATTCGAATTTGTGTATTACAGCATTTATATTGCGCTAACCATAACTGGATTCGACGCGAAGTTACTCCTAATATCCTTAGTCACCGCATTAATTGTGTAATTCCTCGCAGCTTCTCTGCAATATACTTCGATCTATTTCCTATGCGCATACCCTCCAAAGTAGTTGCAATTTGCCATGAACTTTGGCCCTTACAACCCTTTTTCAGGTCAGCGACGATGTCGTCTACACTCGTCACCTCGTCGCGTAGTGCTTCTCGCGCTTTCCCAGTTAATTTAGCTTTTATTAATGATAGTAGTAATGCTTTATTTTCTACGTGATTTACCGAATCACGTAGAATAGCTAGCTTATCCACTATGTTATTTAATCCCAAAGGACAACCGGCACAGTCATGTGGCATTATTTTTGCCACTATGCCTATTACCTTGCCCGATGTTAATGCCATATTTCGATTTAATTTGCTTTTTCTTATTTTTATTACCGGTTTTATATTAGAAATGGGCAATATTGATTTTCTATATTTACCGCCACTTCTTTGTGACATGTTGTAGCGATTCTGGTTTCGAAGCCGGACATGTATTTGCTGGTAGCTCTATATCGTTGCAGGGTGGTATTGCTTCGAATCTCGTACTAATTTATTACATGCCCATCATAAGGGTTACTTGCGACCGTTTCTTACCGTTTTTACTTTTAACCTTCACATCATCCTCCTGTATTTTAACTTAATACCACATTATTTCCACAATTTCAAATTTATTAAATTCATTAAATATCTATTGTGTTATTAAATTCGATATTATAAATTATAAACTAAAATAGTACTTAACCTAAAATGACCGATACGTCAGTTCGAGTAAAATAATTTGTCATGATAAAACTAATAATAATCGACCTTACAATATCTACTTTCAAACGACGCCAATTTCATGCCACGCTATATAGTAGAAGCACGTATTGGTATGGATATACTATATAGACTCGTATGCTCTAGGCCACTCAAATTGTAAACAGTTTTAAGAAAAATAGTACCGGTTGAAAAACTCACCCGTTTGATTTTTATCCGCTATCTTCCGGTCCTTCCAGGAGCGCTCGTGGTTGAACTGAAGGTGTCTACAACACTATATAAAATTGAATATGACAAAAAAAAACAAATACTTTTTTTTCTCTTATCGCTGTACCCAGACACTTAATGCCTTGCCACTCGGTCGAGCCTATACAGCACAACCGTGTAACAGTATCCAAAAAAAAAAAACTTTGGTATACTGTTATCAGAAATTTCTCCACTCAGAGGCATCGGGGCAGTCATTCTTAGGCCGGCTAAGGCTCAGGGTAAAGGGGTGGGGTTTCCCGAGCATGAGTGGGACGTGCTAGACTGCTAGGTAAGAAATGAGAAAAGAAAAATAATAATAATGAAAAGGGAAATGATGCAAACAGAATTTCACATACCCACCATACCTACCCAGATCTCATCCTTAATTGGTTAGGCGATTAGCCTCTCATTCTGTTAACACTTCACTTATATGAACACTCGAGCGGTATTGAAAAAAAAAATCAAACCCAAATTCAAATTGATAAAATAATATACAGGTAGAAAAGAATCACAAAAAAAAAAATTTCATGAGAAAAACTGAAGAATTAAAATTGAAAAATTTGAAGACAAATTTATTGATTTTAACAAATTCAGATAAAAAAAATTTATAAGTGAATAGCCAAACAAAAAAATCAAATCCTAAATCAAATGACGTCATTCATATTTCTAATATTAATTAATGATACAAAAGAAAATGAATCGAAAGAAGTAAAACTATAAAATTATGACTAGTACCACCACCATGATTATAAAAAGTAAAGGAAAATTTATAAATGTATATAATATAATAAAATTTATAATATGAATGATTAAACCTGGACTGTGATGACTGATGATGACGATGGTTTGTAGCGGCCGGCGTCCTTCGCTGACGTTTTGTTGTTTATCTCTTGGTTTTGTCCGTTTAAAGTGATTGTTATTTTGTTAAGTTAGACCTTTTGTTGTTGTTGTTGATTTTGTTTTTCTTGCATTGAGCCACTATTATAATTTTAACTTATCATGTATTATTAGTATGTAATTATAATTATTTTAAATTTATTATTAATTGGTATTTATTAAAACACTGCATCGTCGACGTATTGTAAAGATATTTAATTTAGTTATGACATTTCGCCACGATCTCTTTTTAATTTATATTTTATTTAATTGATTATTTTATTGCGAGCTCGTTATACTGACCGCATGTATATGCATATATGTCATAAATTTATTTGCGGTAATTTCCGACACCAAAAGAAACGGACACTCGTACGATGTAGGAACGGATAAACCATAAAATGTTTGTATGTGCACTTAACTTTATTTTGATAAAGAAGTGTTAATGAAACAGTTTCTATACACTCCCAACCGCCACCGTCTGCTTTCCAAATTCCAATCACCATTTTTCGGCCATAATGAAACAGTTTGCTGTGGGCAACCAGTTTCACAAATAATATCCCTATTCACATTACCTCCAAGCGGCATTAGCCCGTAGCTCAAAGGGTAGAGGTATGTATGGTCGTGGGGATGGAGGTGTGAATAAGGCCTAGTTTACCGCTATCATGTGGATGTAGGGAGAAAGACGTCTCGCTCAATCGCGAGGGAGTTAAGGAGGGTGGAGCGTGAGTACCATCACTAGCAGATGGCCCACTTTTTTGACGTAAACCACACAAGATCCGCTGATTTTTCGGCCTTTACCACATTATTATTGGCAAGGTGTCCGATCAATCAAAAAAAAAAAATTTTGTTAAATAACGGCGCGAGGCCGCGGGTTAGTATTTAGAAAAGGTGCTTGCCCATGCACCTTGTTACTATACTAGCCAACAGCGGGAATTTCCGGCGAAAAACGCCACATGAGATTCCTTGTTAACTAGTACAGCCTGGACCGGTTGTACGTTAGTTCCTTGCGAGGTTTTTTTTTTCCTGTGAATAATAAAAAAAAATTTGATTATTTTTTACTCACCACGTGATTCCAAAAAAAAAATCCCAAAAAAAAATAAAGAAAAGAAACAGATCTTTCTTTAACCCTCTTTATTTTTCTTCAATATCAACTTCTATATATATATATATCCAAATAATGAAACAGTTTCTATACACTCCCAACCGCCACCGTCTGCTTTCCAAATTCCAATCCTTCGTTTAGTGCTGCCATTCGTTCTTCTTCTTCTCTTCTTTGGATTGCAATTCTTCTCTCTTTTATTTCTTCTACTTCTTTCGTAGAGGATGCAATTTGTAACACCTGTTTAGTCTTTTGTTCGAACATTAATGCAGCCATAGTTGCACCCCAAATGATGTTTCTTATATTTGGTGTTTCTCGAACCATTGCATTTTTAGATCTGGGAGATTGACATATAACTCCAATAGTGTGAATCCATAGATGCAAACCTGGACTAACTGCCGAAGAATATGGAGATCTTGGACTCAATTCAAATTCTATAAGATATTTAGCGTAAGAGTAGAACTTGTCTAATTCTTGTCCTTGTGTAAAGGCTCGAACCATTTCTTTTGCAATAGAAATATCTGTAATATATTTTAAAATTTCAAAAATTGAGAGAGATGTTAAATTTTGAATGTGGTCTAATCCTGTTAAAATTACACAACCTTTGTTTCTTGCTGGTAAAGTAGCCATACGACAACCGGCAAATTTTAGTTGTTGATGTCTATGAAAAAACATGTCTATAGCAGCAATCAATCTCAAATAATCTCTGCTTCTGACTAAATGGGATGAAAAAGTCATCATATTAGAAATTATTCCTTTGTCTCCTGAAAAAGGTTCTGACATAAAAAAATCGATCAATCTTTTGTCAATCTTTTCTTTATATTGTAATTGTCCAGTTTCTTCTGCTCTAGCACTTCGATAAGCTGCCAACAACCCCCAAAAATAAGAGGATGCTAGTAAAACGGATGTTTCTGCAATTTTTGCTTTTGCTTTTGCTTCATCGGATGTTTCTTCATTGATACTTAAAAGATCCAGAGGACCGTACGTTTGTCCCTCTTCTACAATTGTTTGCTCGAATGATATCCAATTGTCAGTCGAAACTATTTCGAAATTGTGACGTTTGAATGTCAAAAATGAAAACATAAAATCAACAACAGCATAGGTATCAATGGACGAACCTGTTTTTGCGCTTCCAGCTAATCTGTTAAGAGATTAACGCGCCACCGTCTGCTTTCCAAATTCCAATCCCCGATTCAAAAAAAAATCAGACTATTTAAATGATTGAAATCACCTCTAAATAGCCCCCCTCCACTTCCGTTAATCATCAAAAAAAAATATTTATTTGATTATTAAGCGGCATGTGTTGGAACATAAAAAATCGAAGTTTCGAAATTCACCAGTAATCGCATACATATATTTCGCTGATTAGGCAACATGTGCCAAAAATCAGAAATTTCCATGCGATTACTAGTTGAACGACATTACAATTATATTTACTCCATTATTATATTGGGAATATTGTTGGTTATTGCGACTATCACGCTGACTATTGTAATTTCTATTCTGATTATTGTTTCGAGGATTCCTAAAATTATTAATGAATTTTCTACTTCTGTTGATACCGTTGTTATGATAATTTCTGTTACCATAATTACCATTATTTTTACGAATCACCAATATATTAGATTCCTTTTCTATTTGAATTGATTCGAATTTGTGTATTACAGCATTTATATTGCGCTAACCATAACTGGATTCGACGCGAAGTTACTCCTAATATCCTTAGTCACCGCATTAATTGTGTAATTCCTCGCAGCTTCTCTGCAATATACTTCGATCTATTTCCTATGCGCATACCCTCCAAAGTAGTTGCAATTTGCCATGAACTTTGGCCCTTACAACCCTTTTTCAGGTCAGCGACGATGTCGTCTACACTCGTCACCTCGTCGCGTAGTGCTTCTCGCGCTTTCCCAGTTAATTTAGCTTTTATTAATGATAGTAGTAATGCTTTATTTTCTACGTGATTTACCGAATCACGTAGAATAGCTAGCTTATCCACTATGTTATTTAATCCCAAAGGACAACCGGCACAGTCATGTGGCATTATTTTTGCCACTATGCCTATTACCTTGCCCGATGTTAATGCCATATTTCGATTTAATTTGCTTTTTCTTATTTTTATTACCGGTTTTATATTAGAAATGGGCAATATTGATTTTCTATATTTACCGCCACTTCTTTGTGACATGTTGTAGCGATTCTGGTTTCGAAGCCGGACATGTATTTGCTGGTAGCTCTATATCGTTGCAGGGTGGTATTGCTTCGAATCTCGTACTAATTTATTACATGCCCATCATAAGGGTTACTTGCGACCGTTTCTTACCGTTTTTACTTTTAACCTTCACATCATCCTCCTGTATTTTAACTTAATACCACATTATTTCCACAATTTCAAATTTATTAAATTCATTAAATATCTATTGTGTTATTAAATTCGATATTATAAATTATAAACTAAAATAGTACTTAACCTAAAATGACCGATACGTCAGTTCGAGTAAAATAATTTGTCATGATAAAACTAATAATAATCGACCTTACAATATCTACTTTCAAACGACGCCAATTTCATGCCACGCTATATAGTAGAAGCACGTATTGGTATGGATATACTATATAGACTCGTATGCTCTAGGCCACTCAAATTGTAAACAGTTTTAAGAAAAATAGTACCGGTTGAAAAACTCACCCGTTTGATTTTTATCCGCTATCTTCCGGTCCTTCCAGGAGCGCTCGTGGTTGAACTGAAGGTGTCTACAACACTATATAAAATTGAATATGACAAAAAAAAACAAATACTTTTTTTTCTCTTATCGCTGTACCCAGACACTTAATGCCTTGCCACTCGGTCGAGCCTATACAGCACAACCGTGTAACAGTATCCAAAAAAAAAAAACTTTGGTATACTGTTATCAGAAATTTCTCCACTCAGAGGCATCGGGGCAGTCATTCTTAGGCCGGCTAAGGCTCAGGGTAAAGGGGTGGGGTTTCCCGAGCATGAGTGGGACGTGCTAGACTGCTAGGTAAGAAATGAGAAAAGAAAAATAATAATAATGAAAAGGGAAATGATGCAAACAGAATTTCACATACCCACCATACCTACCCAGATCTCATCCTTAATTGGTTAGGCGATTAGCCTCTCATTCTGTTAACACTTCACTTATATGAACACTCGAGCGGTATTGAAAAAAAAAATCAAACCCAAATTCAAATTGATAAAATAATATACAGGTAGAAAAGAATCACAAAAAAAAAAATTTCATGAGAAAAACTGAAGAATTAAAATTGAAAAATTTGAAGACAAATTTATTGATTTTAACAAATTCAGATAAAAAAAATTTATAAGTGAATAGCCAAACAAAAAAATCAAATCCTAAATCTAATGACGTCATTCATATTTCTAATATTAATTAATGATACAAAAGAAAATGAATCGAAAGAAGTAAAACTATAAAATTATGACTAGTACCACCACCATGATTATAAAAAGTAAAGGAAAATTTATAAATGTATATAATATAATAAAATTTATAATATGAATGATTAAACCTGGACTGTGATGACTGATGATGACGATGGTTTGTAGCGGCCGGCGTCCTTCGCTGACGTTTTGTTGTTTATCTCTTGGTTTTGTCCGTTTAAAGTGATTGTTATTTTGTTAAGTTAGACCTTTTGTTGTTGTTGTTGATTTTGTTTTTCTTGCATTGAGCCACTATTATAATTTTAACTTATCATGTATTATTAGTATGTAATTATAATTATTTTAAATTTATTATTAATTGGTATTTATTAAAACACTGCATCGTCGACGTATTGTAAAGATATTTAATTTAGTTATGACATTTCGCCACGATCTCTTTTTAATTTATATTTTATTTAATTGATTATTTTATTGCGAGCTCGTTATACTGACCGCATGTATATGCATATATGTCATAAATTTATTTGCGGTAATTTCCGACACCAAAAGAAACGGACACTCGTACGATGTAGGAACGGATAAACCATAAAATGTTTGTATGTGCACTTAACTTTATTTTGATAAAGAAGTGTTAATGAAACAGTTTCTATACACTCCCAACCGCCACCGTCTGCTTTCCAAATTCCAATCACCATTTTTCGGCCATAATGAAACAGTTTGCTGTGGGCAACCAGTTTCACAAATAATATCCCTATTCACATTACCTCCAAGCGGCATTAGCCCGTAGCTCAAAGGGTAGAGGTATGTATGGTCGTGGGGATGGAGGTGTGAATAAGGCCTAGTTTACCGCTATCATGTGGATGTAGGGAGAAAGACGTCTCGCTCAATCGCGAGGGAGTTAAGGAGGGTGGAGCGTGAGTACCATCACTAGCAGATGGCCCACTTTTTTGACGTAAACCACACAAGATCCGCTGATTTTTCGGCCTTTACCACATTATTATTGGCAAGGTGTCCGATCAATCAAAAAAAAAAAATTTTGTTAAATAACGGCGCGAGGCCGCGGGTTAGTATTTAGAAAAGGTGCTTGCCCATGCACCTTGTTACTATACTAGCCAACAGCGGGAATTTCCGGCGAAAAACGCCACATGAGATTCCTTGTTAACTAGTACAGCCTGGACCGGTTGTACGTTAGTTCCTTGCGAGGTTTTTTTTTCCTGTGAATAATAAAAAAAAATTTGATTATTTTTTACTCACCACGTGATTCCAAAAAAAAAATCCCAAAAAAAAATAAAGAAAAGAAACAGATCTTTCTTTAACCCTCTTTATTTTTCTTCAATATCAACTTCTATATATATATATATCCAAATAATGAAACAGTTTCTATACACTCCCAACCGCCACCGTCTGCTTTCCAAATTCCAATCCTTCGTTTACTGCTGCCATTCGTTCTTCTTCTTCTCTTCTTTGGATTGCAATTCTTCTCTCTTTTATTTCTTCTACTTCTTTCGTAGAGGATGCAATTTGTAACACCTGTTTAGTCTTTTGTTCGAACATTAATGCAGCCATAGTTGCACCCCAAATGATGTTTCTTATATTTGGTGTTTCTCGAACCATTGCATTTTTAGATCTGGGAGATTGACATATAACTCCAATAGTGTGAATCCATAGATGCAAACCTGGACTAACTGCCGAAGAATATGGAGATCTTGGACTCAATTCAAATTCTATAAGATATTTAGCGTAAGAGTAGAACTTGTCTAATTCTTGTCCTTGTGTAAAGGCTCGAACCATTTCTTTTGCAATAGAAATATCTGTAATATATTTTAAAATTTCAAAAATTGAGAGAGATGTTAAATTTTGAATGTGGTCTAATCCTGTTAAAATTACACAACCTTTGTTTCTTGCTGGTAAAGTAGCCATACGACAACCGGCAAATTTTAGTTGTTGATGTCTATGAAAAAACATGTCTATAGCAGCAATCAATCTCAAATAATCTCTGCTTCTGACTAAATGGGATGAAAAAGTCATCATATTAGAAATTATTCCTTTGTCTCCTGAAAAAGGTTCTGACATAAAAAAATCGATCAATCTTTTGTCAATCTTTTCTTTATATTGTAATTGTCCAGTTTCTTCTGCTCTAGCACTTCGATAAGCTGCCAACAACCCCCAAAAATAAGAGGATGCTAGTAAAACGGATGTTTCTGCAATTTTTGCTTTTGCTTTTGCTTCATCGGATGTTTCTTCATTGATACTTAAAAGATCCAGAGGACCGTACGTTTGTCCCTCTTCTACAATTGTTTGCTCGAATGATATCCAATTGTCAGTCGAAACTATTTCGAAATTGTGACGTTTGAATGTCAAAAATGAAAACATAAAATCAACAACAGCATAGGTATCAATGGACGAACCTGTTTTTGCGCTTCCAGCTAATCTGTTAAGAGATTAACGCGCCACCGTCTGCTTTCCAAATTCCAATCCCCGATTCAAAAAAAAATCAGACTATTTAAATGATTGAAATCACCTCTAAATAGCCCCCCTCCACTTCCGTTAATCATCAAAAAAAAATATTTATTTGATTATTAAGCGGCATGTGTTGGAACATAAAAAATCGAAGTTTCGAAATTCACCAGTAATCGCATACATATATTTCGCTGATTAGGCAACATGTGCCAAAAATCAGAAATTTCCATGCGATTACTAGTTGAACGACATTACAATTATATTTACTCCATTATTATATTGGGAATATTGTTGGTTATTGCGACTATCACGCTGACTATTGTAATTTCTATTCTGATTATTGTTTCGAGGATTCCTAAAATTATTAATGAATTTTCTACTTCTGTTGATACCGTTGTTATGATAATTTCTGTTACCATAATTACCATTATTTTTACGAATCACCAATATATTAGATTCCTTTTCTATTTGAATTGATTCGAATTTGTGTATTACAGCATTTATATTGCGCTAACCATAACTGGATTCGACGCGAAGTTACTCCTAATATCCTTAGTCACCGCATTAATTGTGTAATTCCTCGCAGCTTCTCTGCAATATACTTCGATCTATTTCCTATGCGCATACCCTCCAAAGTAGTTGCAATTTGCCATGAACTTTGGCCCTTACAACCCTTTTTCAGGTCAGCGACGATGTCGTCTACACTCGTCACCTCGTCGCGTAGTGCTTCTCGCGCTTTCCCAGTTAATTTAGCTTTTATTAATGATAGTAGTAATGCTTTATTTTCTACGTGATTTACCGAATCACGTAGAATAGCTAGCTTATCCACTATGTTATTTAATCCCAAAGGACAACCGGCACAGTCATGTGGCATTATTTTTGCCACTATGCCTATTACCTTGCCCGATGTTAATGCCATATTTCGATTTAATTTGCTTTTTCTTATTTTTATTACCGGTTTTATATTAGAAATGGGCAATATTGATTTTCTATATTTACCGCCACTTCTTTGTGACATGTTGTAGCGATTCTGGTTTCGAAGCCGGACATGTATTTGCTGGTAGCTCTATATCGTTGCAGGGTGGTATTGCTTCGAATCTCGTACTAATTTATTACATGCCCATCATAAGGGTTACTTGCGACCGTTTCTTACCGTTTTTACTTTTAACCTTCACATCATCCTCCTGTATTTTAACTTAATACCACATTATTTCCACAATTTCAAATTTATTAAATTCATTAAATATCTATTGTGTTATTAAATTCGATATTATAAATTATAAACTAAAATAGTACTTAACCTAAAATGACCGATACGTCAGTTCGAGTAAAATAATTTGTCATGATAAAACTAATAATAATCGACCTTACAATATCTACTTTCAAACGACGCCAATTTCATGCCACGCTATATAGTAGAAGCACGTATTGGTATGGATATACTATATAGACTCGTATGCTCTAGGCCACTCAAATTGTAAACAGTTTTAAGAAAAATAGTACCGGTTGAAAAACTCACCCGTTTGATTTTTATCCGCTATCTTCCGGTCCTTCCAGGAGCGCTCGTGGTTGAACTGAAGGTGTCTACAACACTATATAAAATTGAATATGACAAAAAAAAACAAATACTTTTTTTTCTCTTATCGCTGTACCCAGACACTTAATGCCTTGCCACTCGGTCGAGCCTATACAGCACAACCGTGTAACAGTATCCAAAAAAAAAAAACTTTGGTATACTGTTATCAGAAATTTCTCCACTCAGAGGCATCGGGGCAGTCATTCTTAGGCCGGCTAAGGCTCAGGGTAAAGGGGTGGGGTTTCCCGAGCATGAGTGGGACGTGCTAGACTGCTAGGTAAGAAATGAGAAAAGAAAAATAATAATAATGAAAAGGGAAATGATGCAAACAGAATTTCACATACCCACCATACCTACCCAGATCTCATCCTTAATTGGTTAGGCGATTAGCCTCTCATTCTGTTAACACTTCACTTATATGAACACTCGAGCGGTATTGAAAAAAAAAATCAAACCCAAATTCAAATTGATAAAATAATATACAGGTAGAAAAGAATCACAAAAAAAAAAATTTCATGAGAAAAACTGAAGAATTAAAATTGAAAAATTTGAAGACAAATTTATTGATTTTAACAAATTCAGATAAAAAAAATTTATAAGTGAATAGCCAAACAAAAAAATCAAATCCTAAATCTAATGACGTCATTCATATTTCTAATATTAATTAATGATACAAAAGAAAATGAATCGAAAGAAGTAAAACTATAAAATTATGACTAGTACCACCACCATGATTATAAAAAGTAAAGGAAAATTTATAAATGTATATAATATAATAAAATTTATAATATGAATGATTAAACCTGGACTGTGATGACTGATGATGACGATGGTTTGTAGCGGCCGGCGTCCTTCGCTGACGTTTTGTTGTTTATCTCTTGGTTTTGTCCGTTTAAAGTGATTGTTATTTTGTTAAGTTAGACCTTTTGTTGTTGTTGTTGATTTTGTTTTTCTTGCATTGAGCCACTATTATAATTTTAACTTATCATGTATTATTAGTATGTAATTATAATTATTTTAAATTTATTATTAATTGGTATTTATTAAAACACTGCATCGTCGACGTATTGTAAAGATATTTAATTTAGTTATGACATTTCGCCACGATCTCTTTTTAATTTATATTTTATTTAATTGATTATTTTATTGCGAGCTCGTTATACTGACCGCATGTATATGCATATATGTCATAAATTTATTTGCGGTAATTTCCGACACCAAAAGAAACGGACACTCGTACGATGTAGGAACGGATAAACCATAAAATGTTTGTATGTGCACTTAACTTTATTTTGATAAAGAAGTGTTAATGAAACAGTTTCTATACACTCCCAACCGCCACCGTCTGCTTTCCAAATTCCAATCACCATTTTTCGGCCATAATGAAACAGTTTGCTGTGGGCAACCAGTTTCACAAATAATATCCCTATTCACATTACCTCCAAGCGGCATTAGCCCGTAGCTCAAAGGGTAGAGGTATGTATGGTCGTGGGGATGGAGGTGTGAATAAGGCCTAGTTTACCGCTATCATGTGGATGTAGGGAGAAAGACGTCTCGCTCAATCGCGAGGGAGTTAAGGAGGGTGGAGCGTGAGTACCATCACTAGCAGATGGCCCACTTTTTTGACGTAAACCACACAAGATCCGCTGATTTTTCGGCCTTTACCACATTATTATTGGCAAGGTGTCCGATCAATCAA
>CAVNVL010000047.1:0-70168 GCA_963691935.1 Nephrotoma guestfalica | reverse complement strand
AAAAATAAGTGCTTCCGAGTAACTACATGCCCTAAATGCGCGAAAAATATTCCGGATGGACATGACAATGAGAATTGTGAACCCGTAAAATGTGTCAATTGTGGAAATAGTCACACTGCCTATGATAAAAAGTGTCCTATATTTGAGATGGAGAAACAAATTATAAAGATAAAAACCATGGATCGGATAACATACTTCAGAGCAAAGGAAATTTATTATCGCGAAAATGCAAATACCACGGGAGCATCGAAGGCAACGCAACCAAATGAAACATACAGTAAAGTACTACAACAAAATACAGGAAACGCGCAAAACGAGGACAACATTAATAACAATACAAATAAAAATAATATCAGCAGCCACAATAATAAAAACAACAATAATAATAATAATATTGAAAAGAATAAAAGTAATAATAACAGTAATAATAATAATAGTAATAGCAAGAACAATAGTAATATCAACAATAATAACAACAATAATAGCAACAATAACAACAACAATAACAACAACAACTACAATAATAGTAACAATAATGAGATCAATAACAACAAATCAAAACCTTTAAACAACGAGAAAACAAAAACAGAATTAACCAAAGAAACAATAACAACACAGGAGCCTGGACCTGGTACAACAAAAATCGAGTTCGGAGCATCAGCAGCAAAAAACATTGAAGCATTGAAGTTCAGGAGGTACACCTATCTCAACCCTAATGAGTTAGGAATTTTGCAACCAAATGTTGATATGAGTGATGATGAATGTTGAGGGAAGAAGGTTTTTCCCCTTCTTCTTTTCTTTGAATGGCAGAGCGTATGATAAGATCCAAGGAATGTATGACAATTGGTCAGATAAACATCCGCAGCATGTATGCCAATGGCGATATGCTGCGGACTTATCTGGCCAAAAATGATATGAATGTGATGCTTTTGTGTGAAACTTGGGAGCGTGAGGGTAAGACGTTTCGTGTAAGTGGGTATAATTTACTGTCCAGACCGAGGGCCGATGGCTTCGGTGGTGTGGCGATATTGGCACAGAACAAAATTAGCCTTGTCGTGTGCGACACACCGACTTTCGAGCGCATCGAAGTCATCGCTGCCAAAACTCGGAATCTGGACAGAGAGTTGTTATTTGTGAGTGTATATGCAACTCCAATTGAGTCAGTGAGTGATAGAGGAAAAAACCTGAGAGATTTTCAAATTTTGTTTGATTGGGTGGAAGGAAAAAGTGACGTAATTTTGGGGGGTGATATGAATGCGCATTCGAGAGTATGGGGGTGTGAAAGAAATGATGCTTGGGGCACCTTGTTGACTCGCCTCATTCTTGATTCCGATCTCGTATTCCTGAATGATGGTGGGTCAACTATGATGCCATCTGTGGGATCGACAGCCAGTGCAATAGATTTGACGTTAATGTCTAGCGGGCTGTCGGCCCAAGTCACTTGGAATGTTACGGATGAGAATTTGGGTAGCGATCATTATTTGATCAGGATGTGTTTAGGTGGTGTGAATGTTGACATAGACCGTAAGGTCATTATGAATGGTAAGAAATGGATCGAACGTATGAATGAGATTCTCATAATGAATGAAGCAACTGAGGTTACCCAACTTGAGGATGAAATAGAGAGAATAAATGAAATGTGCACTATACATGTGGGAGGGAATGAATATACTGTGAAAGGTTGGTGGAATAATGAAATCCAGTATTGGTATGAAAGGAAACGGATAGCACTGAGTGAGTTCAATAGGTGTATATGTCAAGAATGTAGATTAAATTATGGAAGGATGAATGCAAGATTGAAAAAGGCTATCCGTAGAGCGAAAAGGAAAAGTTGGCGGGACTATGTGTCCAAAATGACACATAGGACCACAACTAAGGATTTATGGGATAAATTTAATAGAGTGAGAGGTTATAGAGCGAAAGGCAGAAATGCAGTGCTAGATGACAGAGAGAAAGGAGGTGTCTTTTTACAAATGATGATGGATGTTAGAAACAATTTGAGCGATAGGAATGAAGTTTTGTTACCTGATAATGAAAGAGAATTTATAAATGACATGTGTAAGGAGTTTGAATGGGAAGAGTTCCGTGGGGTTTTAGAAACTTCCAAATATACTACCCCCGGAACTAACAGAGTGAGCTATAAAATGATTGAGAGATTGGATTTCGAAGCCAAGGTGGCTTTGCTTCGAATTCTCAATCAAGTATGGATGAGTATTCAAATACCGGAAAAATGGAAGGAAAGCAGGGTGGTACCTATTCCAAAAAGAGATCGGGACCAAAATCTGGCAACAAGTTACAGGGGAATATGTATGTTGAATGTATTTGTCAAAATTGTGAATGGTATGATGAAAGGTCGTTTGGATAAATTTGTGATTGAGGGTAATTTGTTGCCGGAAACCACTTTTGGGTTCCGTCGTAACCACTCAGCTAATGAATGTGTAGAAAAGTTTGTATGGGAAGTAAGAAAGGAAAAGAAGTATGTTGTGGCGGTATTTTTGGATATTGAAAGGGCATATGATTACGTGGTTCCGGGGAAGGTTTTTCAGGTCCTTATGGAGCTGGGGATTCCTTGGAAAATTTGCAAATGGGTGTATGAGTTCATGAATGACAGAAAGTTAGTGTTGTGTGGTAGAGGGTATAGGTTGGAGGGAGCGGTGGATATAGGCCTCCCCCAAGGCAGTAAAATCTCACCGACTCTCTTCAACCTATACACGAGCGCGGTACATAGGTTTAACTCCCCGGACAAAACCATATTGCAATTTGCAGATGACTTTGTCCTGATGGGCAAGGGGAGGACCATCGAGGAGGCTTTGAATCATGCTCAAGAATGTGTGAATCAGGTAACAGAATGTTTGACCGAATTGAATTTGAGTGTAAATTCGAGAAAATGTTGTAGTATGACTTTTCGAACAAATCGTATGGTAGATGTGCAAGTATATAATGAGAGAATAGAGTGTGTAAATTTGACTAGGTATTTGGGAATCTGGATTGATAAGCGATTGAATTTTAGAGTGCATATGGATAAATTAGCCGATAATTGCAAGAACAGATTGAATGTGATTAAAAGGGTGAGCAAACCGAAATGGGGAGCACAACCTAGTGTGACGGATATGTTGAGAAAGGCGCTAGTGTCGTCCAAAATTGCGTATGGAATGAGTGTTTATGGTGATGGGTCCAAAGTCGGGTTTAAAAAGTTGATGACTGTCGAGAATGCTTGTGCCAGAGTGGTATTGGGGGCGATTAATTCAACCCCAATACACACTCTGTGGTCTGAATTGGGTGACTCACCTCTCAACTATAAGAGGAAGTGGATCACTATGCGCGAGACTGTGCGGATGTTGACTAAGGACAATAAATTGGTGAATGAAATGAAAGAGAGGTTGCAAAGAGGGGCGGATTACCAAAGAACACAAAGGTCAAGGGTGATGTTGGAGAATATGAATGTATTCTCCAAGATTCGGCCCGTAAATCCGAAAGTCCCTCCGAGCAATCTAATTGTGCGTTTGAAGTTTGGTGATACAACAAAAGCGATGATGAATGAGTTATCGGTTAAGAGTGAGTTTTTAAAAATGCGAACAAATTATTTTGCACATGTGGAAGTTTATACAGATGCTAGTGTGAGTGGTGATCGAGTAGGTGTAGGCATTTTTATTCCGTCAATGAGAAAAGAGAAAATGATAAGAGTGAATGACAGTATCTGTATAATGAATGCGGAGTTGATTGGAATTATGGAAGGTATCAAGTTGGCAATGACACAAGGGAGGAGGAGAGTAGTGTTATTTTCCGACTCCCGGAGTGGGCTAGAATTAATTAGTAAGGGTGGGGGAACTCATGGTAATGTGTATGTGGAAATTTTGTATGAGTACCTTCAATCTTGTGGGAGTGAGGTCATTCTTCAATGGATACCGTCACACCTACAAATTGAAGGTAATGAAAGAGCCGATATGCTTGCAAAACGGGGTTGTTTGGTTGAGGATATAAATGAATATGAATTTATGGATGCAAGAGATGTACTTCGCATGTTTCAGGTGAATCTGTGGAGAAAATGGGAGAGAGAGTTTGTTGAAAAATGTCAGGTGAAAGGCAAGAAGTACTTTGAGTTGGTTAGTTCTCCTTTGAGCCAACCTTTCTTTAAGGTGCTTAAAGGAGATACTAGAATGATACGAACGATGGAGCGCGTAAGATTGAATCATGGTAATTGGAAAGAATGTTTGAAGAAACGCAATTTGATTGAGAATGAATTATGTGAAAGTTGTTTGGTTGTGGAGGACATCGAACATTTGATTCTGAAATGTACTGCATTCAATCAGAACAGACAAATGTTCGATGTTCTCTTGAGAGCAAGGAACTTGACTGAGATATTACGAATGGGAATGAACGTATATAAGAATGTGTATAATTTTATAAGAATGAATCAAATAGAAGTATGAAAGGGGATCGATGTGTGAAAGGTGAATGAAAGAATAAATAAAAATTAATTTAAAATTTGAAAAATTGTTAATTTGAAAAAAAAATTGTAAAAATTGGACCAAATGGCACCAAATCTTGGGGCTAGTGTCAAATAAAAAAAAAAAAAAAAAAAAAAAAAAAAAAAAAAAAAGAATTGGTTCATTGAAATTTAATGTCAGCTTAGCCAGCCAGAAACAACTGCTTTCATGCAAATGAGAACCGACATAACTGTTTATCGTATCTGGTTTCTTAATTGTTGACTAAACCGAATTCAGCTGAACTTCAAATAGTACAATTTCAAACAATTGCAACACACTCTATAAATCAATAAAAAGTAAGCGTTACTGAGCAAATAAAACTTAGTCCTCCCCGGCGGGGAATCGAACCCCGGTCTCCCGCGTGACAGGCGGGGATACTGACCACTATACTACCGAGGATCTATGTGGCAATGAAGATGTTGATACTTTTACCCACAGGCACCAGGAAACGAATTCATCATTCGTATCGATTGCAGAATTGGTTCATTGAAATTTAATGTCAGCTTAGCCAGCCAGAAACAACTGCTTTCATGCAAATGAGAACCGACATAACTGTTTATCGTATCTGGGTTCTTAATTGTTGACTAAACCGAATTCAGCTGAACTTCAAATAGCACAATTTCAAACAATTGGAACACGCTCTATAAATCAATAAAAAGTAAGCGTTACTGAGCAAATAAAAGTTACTCCTCCCGGCGGGGAATCGAACCCCGGTCTCCCGCGTGACAGGCGGGGATACTGACCACTATACTACCGAGGATTTATGTGGCAGTGAAGATGTTGAGACTTTCGCCCACAGGCACCAGGAAACGAATTCATCATTTGTATCGATTGCAGAATTGGTTCATTGAAATTTAATGTCAGCTTAGCCAGCCAGAAACAACTGCTTTCATGCAAATGAGAACCGACATAACTGTTTATCGTATCTGGGTTCTTAATTGTTGACTAAACCGAATTCAGCTGAACTTCAAATAACACATTTTCAAACAATTGCAACACACTCTATAAATCAATAAAAAGTAAGCGTTTCTGAGCGAATAAAAGTTACTCCTCCCGGCGGGGAATCGAACCCCGGTCTCCCGCGTGACAGGCGGGGATACTGACCACTATACTACCGAGGATCTACGTGGCAATGAAGATGTTGATACTTTTACCCACAGGCACCAGGAAACGAATTCATCATTCGTATCGATTGCAGAATTGGTTCATTGAAATTTAATGTCAGCTTAGCCAGCCAGAAACAACTGCTTTCATGCAAATGAGAACCGACATAACTGTTTATCGTATCTGGTTTCTTAATTGTTGACTAAACCGAATTCAGCTGAACTTCAAATAGTACAATTTCAAACAATTGCAACACACTCTATAAATCAATAAAAAGTAAGCGTTACTGAGCAAATAAAACTTAGTCCTCCCCGGCGGGGAATCGAACCCCGGTCTCCCGCGTGACAGGCGGGGATACTGACCACTATACTACCGAGGATCTATGTGGCAATGAAGATGTTGATACTTTTACCCACAGGCACCAGGAAACGAATTCATCATTCGTATCGATTGCAGAATTGGTTCATTGAAATTTAATGTCAGCTTAGCCAGCCAGAAACAACTGCTTTCATGCAAATGAGAACCTACATAACTGTTTATCGTATCTGGTTTCTTAATTGTTGACTAAACCGAATTCAGCTGAATTTGAAATAGCACAATTTCAAATAATTGGAACACGCTCTATAAATCAATAAAAAGTAAGCGTTACTGAGCGAATAAAAGTTACTCCTCCCCGGCGGGGAATCGAACCCCGGTCTCCCGCGTGACAGGCGGGGATACTGACCACTATACTACCGAGGATCTATGTGGCAGTGAAGATGTTGAGACTTTCGCCCACAGGCACCAGGAAACGAATTCATCATTCGTATCGATTGCAGAATTGGTTCATTGAAATTTAATGTCAGCTTAGCCAGCCAGAAACAACTGCTTTCATGCAAATGAGAACCGACATAACTGTTTATCGTATCTGGGTTCTTAATTGTTGACTAAACCGAATTCAGCTGAACTTCAAATAACACATTTTCAAACAATTGCAACACACTCTATAAATCAATAAAAAGTAAGCGTTTCTGAGCGAATAAAAGTTACTCCTCCCCGGCGGGGAATCGAACCCCGGTCTCCCGCGTGACAGGCGGGGATACTGACCACTATACTACCGAGGATCTACGTGGCAATGAAGATGTTGATACTTTTACCCACAGGCACCAGGAAACGAATTCATCATTCGTATCGATTGCAGAATTGGTTCATTGAAATTTAATGTCAGCTTAGCCAGCCAGAAACAACTGCTTTCATGCAAATGAGAACCGACATAACTGTTTATCGTATCTGGTTTCTTAATTGTTGACTAAACCGAATTCAGCTGAACTTCAAATAGTACAATTTCAAACAATTGCAACACACTCTATAAATCAATAAAAAGTAAGCGTTACTGAGCAAATAAAACTTAGTCCTCCCCGGCGGGGAATCGAACCCCGGTCTCCCGCGTGACAGGCGGGGATACTGACCACTATACTACCGAGGATCTATGTGGCAATGAAGATGTTGATACTTTTACCCACAGGCACCAGGAAACGAATTCATCATTCGTATCGATTGCAGAATTGGTTCATTGAAATTTAATGTCAGCTTAGCCAGCCAGAAACAACTGCTTTCATGCAAATGAGAACCGACATAACTGTTTATCGTATCTGGGTTCTTAATTGTTGACTAAACCGAATTCAGCTGAACTTCAAATAGCACAATTTCAAACAATTGGAACACGCTCTATAAATCAATAAAAAGTAAGCGTTACTGAGCAAATAAAAGTTACTCCTCCCCGGCGGGGAATCGAACCCCGGTCTCCCGCGTGACAGGCGGGGATACTGACCACTATACTACCGAGGATTTATGTGGCAGTGAAGATGTTGAGACTTTCGCCCACAGGCACCAGGAAACGAATTCATCATTTGTATCGATTGCAGAATTGGTTCATTGAAATTTAATGTCAGCTTAGCCAGCCAGAAACAACTGCTTTCATGCAAATGAGAACCGACATAACTGTTTATCGTATCTGGGTTCTTAATTGTTGACTAAACCGAATTCAGCTGAACTTCAAATAGCACAATTTCAAACAATTGGAACACGCTCTATAAATCAATAAAAAGTAAGCGTTACTGAGCAAATAAAAGTTACTCCTCCCCGGCGGGGAATCGAACCCCGGTCTCCCGCGTGACAGGCGGGGATACTGACCACTATACTACCGAGGATTTATGTGGCAGTGAAGATGTTGAGACTTTCGCCCACAGGCACCAGGAAACGAATTCATCATTTGTATCGATTGCAGAATTGGTTCATTGAAATTTAATGTCAGCTTAGCCAGCCAGAAACAACTGCTTTCATGCAAATGAGAACCGACATAACTGTTTATCGTATCTGGGTTCTTAATTGTTGACTAAACCGAATTCAGCTGAACTTCAAATAACACATTTTCAAACAATTGCAACACACTCTATAAATCAATAAAAAGTAAGCGTTTCTGAGCGAATAAAAGTTACTCCTCCCCGGCGGGGAATCGAACCCCGGTCTCCCGCGTGACAGGCGGGGATACTGACCACTATACTACCGAGGATCTACGTGGCAATGAAGATGTTGATACTTTTACCCACAGGCACCAGGAAACGAATTCATCATTCGTATCGATTGCAGAATTGGTTCATTGAAATTTAATGTCAGCTTAGCCAGCCAGAAACAACTGCTTTCATGCAAATGAGAACCGACATAACTGTTTATCGTATCTGGTTTCTTAATTGTTGACTAAACCGAATTCAGCTGAACTTCAAATAGTACAATTTCAAACAATTGCAACACACTCTATAAATCAATAAAAAGTAAGCGTTACTGAGCAAATAAAACTTAGTCCTCCCCGGCGGGGAATCGAACCCCGGTCTCCCGCGTGACAGGCGGGGATACTGACCACTATACTACCGAGGATCTATGTGGCAATGAAGATGTTGATACTTTTACCCACAGGCACCAGGAAACGAATTCATCATTCGTATCGATTGCAGAATTGGTTCATTGAAATTTAATGTCAGCTTAGCCAGCCAGAAACAACTGCTTTCATGCAAATGAGAACCTACATAACTGTTTATCGTATCTGGTTTCTTAATTGTTGACTAAACCGAATTCAGCTGAATTTGAAATAGCACAATTTCAAATAATTGGAACACGCTCTATAAATCAATAAAAAGTAAGCGTTACTGAGCGAATAAAAGTTACTCCTCCCCGGCGGGGAATCGAACCCCGGTCTCCCGCGTGACAGGCGGGGATACTGACCACTATACTACCGAGGATCTATGTGGCAGTGAAGATGTTGAGACTTTCGCCCACAGGCACCAGGAAACGAATTCATCATTCGTATCGATTGCAGAATTGGTTCATTGAAATTTAATGTCAGCTTAGCCAGCCAGAAACAACTGCTTTCATGCAAATGAGAACCTACATAACTGTTTATCGTATCTGGTTTCTTAATTGTTGACTAAACCGAATTCAGCTGAATTTGAAATAGCACAATTTCAAATAATTGCAACACGCTCTATAAATCAATAAAAAGTAAGCGTTACTGAGCGAATAAAAGTTACTCCTCCCCGGCGGGGAATCGAACCCCGGTCTCCCGCGTGACAGGCGGGGATACTGACCACTATACTACCGAGGATCTATGTGGCAGTGAAGATGTTGAGACTTTCACCCACAGGCACCAGGAAACGAATTCATCATTCGTATCGATTGCAGAATTGGTTCATTGAAATTTAATTTCAGCTTAGCCAGCCAGAAACAACTGCTTTCATGCAAATGAGAACCTACATAACTGTTTATCGTATCTGGTTTCTTAATTGTTGACTAAACCGAATTGCAACACTCTATAAATCAATAAAAAGTAAGCATTACTGAGCAAATAAACGTGAACCGATCTAATGTGCATAAAAGCCGATCAACCAAAATAAAACCAGTGTTAATTACCACTGAACAACAGTATGGTAATAAATTAAAGCATTTTTAAATTGAAAATGAGAAATTAAAACATTGTATATTTTATATGGGGAACCAAAAAACTAAAACTACGACGTCAAACCCCACTAAGGCAACAGCAACAACATAACCTTTGACAACAACCGAGGCATGTTCAACAGTAACAACACGAGCAATAAGAACCTCTGCCGCTTCACATACATAACCAGAAAATCGAAAATTACGATTGCATTGATCAAAGGATTTGAAATCAATAATTTTGGAATAAAAAGAATAAACAATGAGAAACGTTTGGTACTAACTTAAAATATGGACAAGTAATATGTAATAAATTAAAAGAAATATTTAACCAAGTCAAAACCAATTATTTTTCGAATACTTCAAGAAACATTAAACCCAAAATGGTTTAACACCGGATGAAAATATTTTAGAATTACAAGCCGAAATTGGAGTTTAACTTCTCAAAAATGAAGTCCAAACGTTCTATGGAAATTAATCGCACTCTACTGCTCAATGTAGTTCAATTCGAACCAGAAGTGTCCATTAGTCCAATATTTAATATAAAAGCTTTAAACTATCAAAGCGTTACTTGGGAGCATTTAAAAGAGAACAAATAAATGATGCAATGTAAAAATTGTCAAAGGTTTTTCCTATCGGCAGCAAATTGTTATTTGATTTACAGATGTGTTAACCAAACTCTATATAAATCATAACTCCTTATATGCTGAGTATACAAGCTCGACCAACAGAAAGAAGAGAATCTATCGATACAAGCGCTAGCGACCAAAGTGCACCAGATGGCACAAACCGTACAACAACAAAGTGAGCAAACTACTCAACTTTTGGACATTACCAATAAATTCTAATTGACATCAAGAAGATTAAACCTTCTCATATTCCTCGAAAAACATAAACCAGATGTATTACTGATCAGCGAAATTAAACTAAACTCGCAACATCAACTTACTTTCAAAAATTATAACTTTATTCGAGAAGATCAAATATCAGGAGATCACATCCAAAAAATCGAATCACGGTAAGGAATTGAACACACGATTATTAAACTTAACCTAAAGGATAATACTCAAATGTACATCGTATCCATCTATTGTCCATATTCAAATAACATGTTGACTGACACGTTATTCATAAATGACTGGGACAAATTTCTCGAAAATCTAGGCTTAGGAGACGTAAAAACCTACTGTGTCGTAGCAGGTCATTTCAATGCTCAACATACAAATTGGGGTAATTCATCCAACAATCCAAGAGGCACAAAATTAAATGATTGGTTAATAGCCAATGAAAGGACCTACAGAACAGCATATTATAAAGCGGATGCACTTAGTCGTATTACAGTCGCTACAAATGTACATCATGAATCCCCATCTCAACCCTAAGACAGCGATCATAAAGCCATAGAAATTAATTGCCGGGACATTGGACAACTCGAAATTGATAAAAGCACAACACAAAGAAATAGATATAATTTTACCAACATCGATTGGAGAGTATGGCAGAATAACCTGAGAAAAATATATAGACGAATACGAATGCACCAAGACTCCGGCGAAGAAACAGTATGAAAGTATACTGTATGGAACATTAATAATATTTATCGAAAGAACACAGAAAGTGTTCCAATACTGAAGAAAAATACAAATGAAGTAAATCCCAACAACTACAGACCAATCAGCCTGCTATCAAACATCAGCAAAATATATAAAATCATCATTTACAATAAACTTCAAGGCCATGCCATCATCAATAACCGATTACCACACATTAAATTGGGGTTACGATATGGCCACTCTTCTATTCAGTATGGTTGGATAGCCTTTTATATAAACTTTACAAGATGAAATTTCAATCCGAAATTTTGTAAATCTTACAGGATATGCTGTATAATAGAAATTTTATAACGCCATCTGGAAGTGAAAAATCCAGTATGATTTTCAACGAATGTAACGGCTTACGGCAAGGATCAGTAACAGCTCCTCTACTTTTCAATCTTTATACTAAAAAGTTGATAATCGGCGAACGTTTAAGTATTTAAGTGAAAATATTCAAACGCGAATGATATCGTAATCTACTGATCCTTACCTAAAATAATAACAATTGAATAGAAGCTCCAAACAGCAATACATTTTATCGACGACTATTTGCATACATGGAAAACTGCAATCAATGCTGATAAATACGGAATCATTCTATTTCGTAACCCTATCACATATGCAAATTGGGATACACGAAAAAACTGGAAACAATTTGCAATCCAAATCGCAAATACAATAATCCAACAAAAGGCAAATGTCAAATATCTTGGAATAAATATCGATAGGCTGCCTTAATGAGCGTATGAACATACAATTGACAAAAGCTAGAAGGGCATTTATTAGTCACAGAAAAATATCATGAGACTATTCGTTATCAAACTCTAAATGGACCAATCATGACGTATGGACGCCCACTCTGGTTATCAGGTCATCATCGAATTTACCTTCATATCATTCACCTAATCCGAAATCATATTCTTAGAACGGCATCCTATTTTACAAATTCCCTAGTACACGGTCCCTACTATACTGATAGTCCAACATTAGAAAACGGCTTACAACATAATAATATTCCAGGACCAGAAGCATTTATTTTTCTAGATTGAATTGGAGGTCAGCAGAGGCCAATAATTTACCATGTGTCAGGAACAACAAACGAGAAAGGATTCAAAAACGGAAAGTTCAACAATCCAGAACACGATATACGATTCAGCACTGCATTTTGGCGAGTTGAAAATGAGTTTTTCTTACGAGAAAACTCCAAATGCTGGTGGCTTAACATGATGTGAAATACATACAAAAATAGAGGGAAGAAGTATCTGAATCCCTAATAGTGTCGCGCGTTATTGGTGAAATACAGCCATATTTCCGCGATACACTTTAACCATTTTTGCAATGTTTTTACAATAATTAAACGTTGTTGGTTTGAATACTTCTCCATATTCTTAAATCGAGTGATCTGTACGTGACACCTGTCAAAAAAATCACCGTACAACTCGTATTAACAAAATGGCGGCAAATTTAAATCGATTAGTACAGTAAATCGAAATTTTAGTACAAATTACTTTTCAAATCGTACCAATTCCCTAGTAAATAAAATTAGGTAAATGCGGCTTAAAGGGACATACGGTTCCTAGGAATATACAAAAATTGGTATGTAGGTACACGAACTAATGTCGTAAACTGTATTGTTGTTGTTCCAATCATTCGTATTGTTTATACGAATAAATTTAAATTTTATATTTCCTCAAATTTGTTGCGTAATATACACAATAAAATTATTAAAAAAACAAATTAATAAATAGAACTGTGTTCATAAATTTACAAGCGCATTTTTATTTTATGGGAAATGTTAGTGAATATAAAAAAAAATATGTCTAGAAACATGGCCGCCATATTTTTATGATCTGTTTAGCAAAAACAAAAACCACTACTATTTACCTTTTGTGTCTTCGCTTTACCCTACTTTTTAGTACATTATTTCAATTTACCGCATACACTGTTAAAAAGCGCATTTACCCTAGATTTACCATAGAATTGGTCCACAGCCATTATATAAATTTGTAAAGGGACTAGAGCATATGAAATAAAGAATTATATTAGAGAAACAAAAACGAATTCATGATTCATATCGGCTGGAGAAATCGTTAATTCAAATTTAATTTCAGCTTAGCAAGCCAGAAACAAATGCTTTCATGGAAAATAAAAACATTGCGTTGAAATAAGATATAATCAACACCTGTAAATGCCGAGAAGAGTACCTTTGCAAATATACTCAAGAAGAAAACAAATGAGAACTTATCATTACAGAGTTAACCGGTAAAAGTTGAAAGTATGGCTAAAATAATAGAAAAACAAGGTGCACAAATAGCTCAAATACTCAACATAATAAATAAACTATGAAAAGTCTCAAGATAATAGCATTAAATATAAATTCGATTGCCAGCGTATCAAGAAGGCTCAACATGCTCAAATGTATGGAACAGCATCAGCCCGATATTATTATGCTAAGTGAAACTAAACTCAATATGCATCACCAAATAACATTTAAAAAGTTTAATATTATTAGACAAGAAGACATCAAGGAGAGGCATAGCGATTATTATTAATAGCAAAATCAACTTCCAACACATCAACCAAAATGAACTACAAACGGCGAAGTAATCGAAATGACAGATTTTTTACCAAACACCAAAAACATGTGAATTGAGATAACAATACGAATAATCCACTGGTACAATGCTCAACCGTTGGCTACTCGAAAAACAAATGGAGTTTAGCTAAATGCCCCAATATTTATACGTTCCGGGAACTACCTTGATGTAGCAATCACAGGCAGTCGCCATACCATCGAAACGAACGATCTAGGGGAAATCGCTTCACATACATCCAACGGAGATCATAAGGCGAAAAGTTAATAATTCTTCTGCCTAATCATTTTTGGGAAATTGCTGGAGCAACAGCAGCCGCAGCCAACACCAAAACAACATAAAAATAATATTTTATTTAAATAAAACTTTTTTTTATTAATTTTAAAATTCAAATTAAAGTTTGCTTATTTATTCATTATCATCACATTATTTTTATTTATTAAAGTGCCGCTTCTTTATTCAAGATGAATAAATTATTAAGATGCATCAATACTCAAACAGCATTTGGACTGGAAAAATTCCAAGCATTGTCCTCAAACACCTACCAGAACAATGGATTACGGAGTTGTGTGCCGTTATCAACAATCTACTAAATAATTAGACATACCCAAATAGTTGAAAAACCGCAAAGATTTACCCGATTGAGAAGATAAATAAACAAACCGATTAGTTTACTATCAAATCTTGGGAAAATATACGAAATAATAATTTAATATGAGAAACCCCTGCACCAGACGAACACCCACAAGTTGTTACCAGACAATAAATTCGGATATAGACATGGACATTCCACAATTCACGCGATCACTAAACTAACATCTGATGTTTGTTTCAACTTGATAATAATAATTGCACGGGAGCACTGGCAATCGATATGTTCTTAGTAATTTGAGCGATATGAACGAAGTTGTGTTACTTGATAATGAAAATGAGTTGATGAACGAAATGTGTAAGGAATTTGAATGGTGTGAGTTTTGAGCGGTTTTGGAAACATTCAAATCTACCATCTCTGGAACTAGTAGATTGGGTTGTAAAATGATTGGAAGAGATTGGAATTTGAAGCCAAGGTAGCCTTGCTACGAATTGTCAATCAAGTATAGATGAGTATTCGGATACCGAAAAAACGGAAGGAAGGCGGAGTGGTACCTATGCCGAAAAGGAATCGGAATAGAAATCTGGAAAAGAATTGCGTGGGAATATGTATGTTGAATGTATTTGTTAAAATCGTTAATGGCATGACGAGGTTGCCTAGATAAATTTGTGAATAAGGGTACTTTGTTGCCCGAAACCAGATTTGGGTTTCGTCGTAACCATTCTGCTAATGAAAATGTGTGGAAAAGTTTGTCCGGGAAGTACGAAAGGAAAAGAAGCATGTTGTGGCGATATTTTTGGATATTAAAAGGGCATATGATTGATTCTAGCGAAACTTTATCAGATTATTATGGGCTTGAAGTTTATGAATAAAAGAAAGTTAATGTTGTGTGGAAGAAGGTACTAAAACCTCACCGACTTTTTAATCAGAGAAGATTATTTTGAAATTTGCAAATGTCTTTGTCCTGCTGTGCAAAGGAAGGACCATCGAGGAAGCCTTGGGTTGGGCCCCGGAATGCGTAAATCAGGTAACAAAATATCTAGCTGTTTCAGGTGAATTCGTGTAGAAAATGCGAGAGAGAATTTTTAAAAAAATGTTAGATTAAAGGAAGGAAGTACTTTGAGATCGTTGGTTTTCCTTTGAGTCCACCTTTCTTTAAGGTACTCAATGGAGATACTAGCATGATATTAACGATGGAACGGGTGAGATTGAATCATGGAAATTTTAAAGAATGCTTGAAGAAATGCAATTTGATTTAGAGTGATTATGTGAAAGCTATTTGGTTGTGATGAACATCGAACATTCAATCACAGTCGACAAATAATCGATATTTTCTTAAGTGCATGAAATTTGACTGAGTTATGACGAATGGGAATGAACGTAAATGAGAATGTGGATGAATTTATTAGAATGAATCAGATAGAAATGTGAAAGGGGATCGAAGTGTGAAAGGTAATTAAAAGGAAAAATTTTAAAATCGGGCCTGATGGCACAAATTTCTGATTCTAGCTAGTGCCGATTAAAATTTTTATAACTGTTTATTTAATTTATCGGTTGATTCAAATTTAGTATTTTTTTTAAATAGTAGTAACGATCATAACAGTGAAATACATTACCACAAAATGTTTTTTCTAAATTGGTTGCCGTTTTCGGGATGAGATACACTTTTTTAAAATTTGACCTTTTCGGGAAGAAACCTATAAAAAATTTCGCGATTATTTTTTGGACCAACTTCATCGATTTCATTATATGATAAAAAATTAGGAGCTTTTCTTTTTTGCAAATATTTTCAAAAGTATTCATTTACAAGAGAAATTATTATAAACTAAGAGATTTAAAATTAATTTTGCAACAATACCGTTCTAGATAAGTTTCCCGAAATTTAAGCGGCAATCACGATGTTTAAAAAAAACTCGGTTTTAAACAATACTTCAGCCCCTGTGGATCCCAGCAGGATTAAACTTCATACATAAGTGTTTTCCACTAATTGGGAGAAGCCATACGAACTTTTGGTTTTCTCACCCGACGTAACAGCTTTAATAGAAGCTTTCAATTTTTTCCATGTAAGGGGTGTCTCAGCAAGAGCGCCTTTAATTATAAAGAAAAACACATTTATTTTTGAACTAAGCAAGCATTTTTATTTCAAAATAAAGAAAATAATAGCTACGATTAAACGTGAAATACATCATCAGGCAAACGGCCACCACGAAACTTCTGGCACAGGGTTATTCTTTTGTTGAAATTTTGAATAACTTAATCGCATAAATGTGGCAGTATTTAACCAATAACGCGCCGTATTTCCTCTTTAAGATGTTCAACTGTTTCAGTGTTATTCGTATACACATTTTCCTTCACATAGCTCCAAACAAAAAAGTCCATCGGTGTTATATCGCACGATCTTGGTGGCCAAGAGAAATGAGACTGTGTGGCAGGTCGCACCGTCTCGTTGGAAAAACATTCGGGCCACAAAAACTCCGTTAACATTTCGCGATACCACACTCCATTAACAGGGAGCAATTACTCCGCCAGCCCAAAATGCACACCAAAAAGTTATTCGCGGTGGATGCATTGGTTGTTTGAGTATCACACGAGGATTTTCAGCACCCCAAATCCGACAGTTTTGCTTATTTACGTATCCGTCGAGTTGAGAACGTGCTTCATCTGAAAAAATGATTTTCTTCGAAAAATTCACGGCGCTGCGCATGGTCCCTTGGCTTGATTTCTTGCACCAATTGAACCTTGTACGCGTTTTACTAAAAATTCGTTGCATAGTGCTTCTGGAAATGTTTAATTCTTGACCACGATGCTGAATGGAAGTTGCCGGATTCTAGGCCACAGATTCCCTTACTGTGGCTATATTTTCGAATGACCGACAAGGACGGCAAAAAAAAAATGATCTTCTGATCCATCAGCGTAAATTTGGTCTCAAATTTTGTAATTAAACGCCTCACTGTAGATTCATTTGGCGCATTATTGCGACCGACTTTTGGCGAACTATTTTCGCAAAACTGTCACCATTTTTGTACTGTGTTTTTACAATAATTAAACGATGTTGGTTTGAATACTTCTCCATATTCTTAAATCGCGTGGTCTGTACGTGACAATTGTAACAAAAATCTCACTGTACAACTCGTATTAACAAGATGGCGGCAAATTTAAACCCGGCGCTCTTGCCGAAACACCCTTTATTTTAAAAAATATATCGTTTATGAGAAAAACGGTTATGAACTAACAGATTATAAATCAAATATTGCAACATTACCGGCCTATATCCGCTTTCCAAAATTTAAGCTGAAATGACAATTTTTGTTCAAGAAATATTTTTCAAAAAAAATTTGGCCCCTGTACGGAATGATTGAAGTTTAATCCCAACATATACTTAAGCTTTTTTCATAAATTTGGGGATCCCAGTGATTTCTAACCGAGATCCGTCCACCGGAAGTGTAATCTTCCATAGAAGAAAAAAACGATTAAAATAAAAAGATTGTAAATTAAATTTCATACAAAATTAATCCAGATCATATTTTAAATTTTACCGGAAAAGACGAGTTTAGATTAAAAAAAACTTTAACTCAACAAAATTCGGCATCTCTACAGACCAGGCGGATTGACTATTCGAAATAATACTTGTGAAATAAATCCTACATGTGAAATATGGTGAACTTCTGTGAACAGTGGCAGCTTCCATAGGAGATTTTTCAGTTTTTGCAATGAAAATTAATTTTCGAACAAAAGTTGACCTTACTGTTTTCTGTAATTTAAGTAGGAATAATGATTTTTTGTGATTCAAAACAATTTGTATCATAAATCCCGGTAAGTTCAATTTCTAGCTTTAGAAATTAAATGTGGTGTATCCGAGATCTATGCCCATTTGTCGTAAGAGATGTTGGCCTTGGTAAGAGATTTCGGATATTGGCCACAACAATAACACCACCCCTCCCCCTCCCCCAACCTTTTTATAGCTACCTAATTAGAATGTTATAAGCGACATTTTATATAATTTTCCCATAACTGTTTTGGATTTTGTTCATTTCAATTCAACGATAAGTTTTGCCCATGTAATGAAGGAATTTTTTTTTAAAACGCTATTTTTCATTAGCATTCTTGATTTTTTTTACTTGAATTTAAGTTTAGTTCAATAAATGCGAACAAATTCCTTAACACTGCCTAGTTTTAAATATTAACAAAGGTGTTAACTACACCACTGAGGCCGTTAAAATATTTAATGTTCTAGACATGATCTTTACTCGCACGCCAAAGAAAAATAATAAACTTTAAGTATCACTAAATTAAGGAATTCCTTCACGTACGCAAAGAACTAACAAAATGTTTGTGTAGAATGTGATATGATGGGAATTTAAAACACAAAATAATCCTACACAATTGTAGTATAATCTATCAAGTATCGAAATAACAATAAGGATAAAGAAAGAACACGAAGATAAAATATAAGGTATAGTTTTATGTTTCCCTCTTCCCTTGCATCGCATGGACATACAGCAGTGATTTTCCAACTTAATATGATTTTACCTATCCTTGTTATATTTTTCCGAAAGGTAAGAGTATTTACTTAGTATTGTGTTTTGGGGATTTATAGAAATATTACAGTTTATTTTTGTCTCTATAATCAAGGACATACAAAAGTCACGTGATAAAGTTACATAACAGTAAGTTGAATAGTCTATTCATAGATACAAGGGAATTGTGTTCATTTATGATTTTAGTGGCGGAGATGTTTCTATTCAAAATCAATAGACTTCTTAAATTTTGAACACTGTCGAAACTTAAAAATAGTCCTTTACGACACAATTTTAAACATTACAATTACGAAGTGGAGAATTTTCATAAAGAAAACCATGTGTGCAAGGTGGAAATCAGCGGGCACAAGTCTATAATTCTTACCGCGTCCAATCCATTTACAGAAAATTCAACAGATGGTTGGCGGGTTACAAGATCTAGCCCAAAGCAATTATTCTCGTAAAAATGATAAAACTACTACCACTAACAGCGTTATCTAAAATATCCATAGTACAAACGCACGAACCAGGCCATCTCATTCTAAAGGTGTGTATTGTCATAACAACGGCATTTACTGACAACAACGGCATTAAAGGCAAGAAAAATGATAGTGACGCAGTTAGTGTTGGGAGGGGAATCCGTGCGATCTTAAATATTTATTAAACAAGCATACTGTAATTCATTAGTGGATTACCCACAGATATGGGTAGGGTAAGGGTTCCAGGCGTGAACCGGATCAGTCTTAGCAAGAAGCTGACGGTCAACGAGCACCTATAAAGGTGAAGCGTGACGTGAATCTCAATGATTCTAACTCGGATGCCGAGCTTGTCGGCAATGATGAGGACACGACTGAAGTTGAAACTACTTTTGCCAAGCAGTGGTCAGTTAGCACCAACGTGCGAAAGACCCCATGAAAGCCTTATGATGGGAATCGTTTCCCGTGAAACGATGATCGAGCATACTAGAAACACGAAACTTACTGAGCCTAAGTTTCGGGAATTAACTAATCATATTAAAAATATCAAAATTAAAATTCTAGAAATGGTTGCGGAAACTAATCTGGTTGTTGGCAAACTGGAGGAAGCAGCCAGTAACCAAAACCATTTGGTTAGTATGGAAAAGAAACCGGAGATGGTTGCACAGGAGCAGTTCCAAGTGCCTACCCAGGAAACACAAGAGAAGTTGTAACTAACCAAAAAGAAAATGAATGGCAATCGGTCGATAAGAAACGCAAGAAACGGAGAAACAGAAAGCGTTGGCAGGGTAAGACGAAAACAAAACGGATAATTATCTCAGCTAGAGATAATGATTCCAGCCTTTCGACTACCTAGATTACCAAGACAATCAAGGAAATCATACGTCCTAGTGAATCTAACATAAAGATTCACTATGTAACTCACGGTGCACCTAATGGTGTTGCAGTTTCTGTTGATTCTTCCTCATATTTGAAGATTTTCACGAAAAACACCAAGTTGGAAGGCGTGGATCTAAAAGCCACCGAACCAGAACCTGTTAAGACATTACCTAAAGTGATTATCTTTGATGTAAGCTCTGAACTTGATGGTGACATGGTAAAAAACTGCCTAATAAACCAAAACTGCCTGGATCAAAAAGTTTTTAAAGTTCTGTATAGAACCGGTGCGAGAAATAAAGAGACCGCCCACTGGGTGGTAGAAATCGAACCAGCAACCAAAAACATGTTGCTAAAGTGTGGAAGACTGCACGTGGACTGGGTACGATGACGTGTGAGAGAGTTTGTGACTCCAACTAGGTGCTTTAGGTGCAAGCGATATGGTCAGAATGCAAAACATTGTAGGGCACGCACAAAGACCTGCTCTCACTGTGCACATCATGGTCAAGGCTATAAGGGCTGTCCTAACAAAGACAAACCAACCAGTTGCGCAAGCTGCAAGAAATTGGAAAAACCTCATGACGTCTGGCGTGCAACGTCTGAAATTAAGAACTAAACATGACGATTAGTCAAAATCAAAGACATCGTAACATCAACCTACGTATCGCCCACCTCAACATGCAGGGCGCTAAAATAGTTGGGTTAGAGATATGTGAACGCATCTCCACTCACGACATAGATATACTGTGTATGCAAGAACCACATTCGGTCAATGGTCAAATCAGTGGCATGCCTTCTACAGCCAGAGTAGTAACAAGTTGCTCTGAGAATCCAAAAACTGCAATTAGTATTCACAATGGCATGAGCATGATGAAGATAAGTCAGTTCTGTGATATCCACTGCACATGTGTTGAAATATCATCGGAAGTTGGTTTACTCTACCTATTTTCAATATATGCCCAATACAGTGAAGTACCAATCGAGTACCATCTGTGCAAAATCGAAACGATCCTAGGCTATATATCGGGCCAACAGAAAAAGGTAATGATTCTTGGAGACAGCAATGCAAGAAGTAAAATATGACATGACCGTTTAACCGACGAAAACAGAAGAAAAGTAGAGGACTTCGTGTCTAGGAGTGATCTTTTCATAATGAACTTGCAGGGGCACCCAACGACATTCTCGTTCAATGGGAACTCCAACATCGACCTAACCAAGGTCAATAGAGCCTTGCTGGACTCGATAGTTGGGTGGTGTGTAAGAGAAAATTAGACATCTAGTGACCATAGAGTCATCACGTTTGATTTATCAAACTCACCACAGAGCAGTCCGTTTGTCCAAGTAGCAAAACCCCAAGATTTGCCATTAAGATAGCCGTCTATTTCATAGACACTTGATTGGCTCTTGGGACAGTGTAGAAGCACTTCCGGAAATAGATTTGATAGATGAAATAGATGCTCGTGTGGAGCTGATCTCAGCACAGTTAGCCAGTGTCTGCAACAACTCAATTACTAAGAAGAGAGTTGCAAAGAAACGGAACAGTTGGTGGAACTCTAATCTAAGGAAACTTAGATGTTCTATGCACAAGCTTAGAAGAGCATACCAGGTGGAAAGGAAATTACAAAAGGATGTCCTCAGGGCTCTATTTTGGGTCCTCTAGTCTGGAATATCGTGTTTAACACAAACATGATCAACAACTTTGAGTAAATTGCATTCGCGGATGACAAAGTTATTCTGGTGCACGGCAACTCGAGACTCGAACTTCAGCGCCAGGGCCAAATCGCAATAAATAATAGGATCCAGTGGTGCGAAGCAAATAAGATGTCACTATCAGCAGAGCAAACAGTGATGCTGCAACTAAAGGGCAAATTTGACTCTAGTCGACCACCAACAATATCACTAAACGGTAGAAACATGAAAATGGTCAAGTGCGTTATACATCTAGGTGTTGACCTTGAAGAAGCTATTCCACTCTTTGACGAGAGGGATGGGACTTCACAAAATACGGAAGTTAATATACAAAGGTGTGGCGGAGGCGCTTTTCACGTATGCGGCGGCTGGTTGGTATGATAGGTTAAACTGTCACCATATCAGGTCACTAGAAAGTGCTCAGAGGAATATCCTTCTAGGAGTAACAAAAGCTTACCGAACGGTATCAAAAGATGCTGTAGTGGTTGTGGCCGGCGTACCCCCGGTTGATATTCTAATCAAAAAACGAGCGAACTTGTACCACTTAAGAAGATGTGGCCAAAATGATACAGGTGAATATGGACATGCTGCTGATAGTAGGCAGGATCAATATAATAATAAAAATGATATCGAAGCGATGGCGATTGATCTTTGGCAACGAAGGTGGAATGAATCAGCCAATGGAAGGCATACCTTTGGCTTTATTCCATATATGTATAAAAGAAAGACTAAAAATGAAATTACAACTGACGAGCTCGATGTGCCAAGTTATCTCTGGACATGGTAAGTTTAAAGCATACCTGCAGAGATTCAAGATAACAAACCAGTGTCAATGTCTATGCAGATCGGAAGTAGAAGACGTTAAGCACGGCGGAAATGTACAAGCACTGGTATCGGTTAACAACGCTAATTGATTAACATGAAAAATTGGTTACGTAAACTGCTACAAATTCGAATAATTCTTAGTTTATGGTTATACCTATGTTTAATAATTGGGGAAAATTTTTCCGGAAATGTTGACTACGATGAATGAATGAAAAGTACAATCGCACGGACCAGGCCATCTCATTCTAGAGGTGTATTGTCATAACAACGGCATTTACTGTCAACAACGGCATTAAAGGCAAGAAAAATGATAGGATCACCTACTTTTTCCAAAACGTACAACGTTAATTATAACCGACCGTGTTTCAGCAGGTGATGTTGTTGATCAAGCTGTAAATCAAACTGAAATATTCGATACGACACCGTCGTCAATTGAATTTACTAGAAAACTTCAAGAAAAGGATTCTACAACTTGGCCTTCAAAACAAATCATCTCATCTATGCAATTTGTGAGACACTTCGTCCTGAATTGAGCAAATATAGGAAACAACGTATTTATATTTATATATCTTATATGTATACGTTCTCCTTCGTCCTGGGAGTGAACTATAAAATATTATAATGCAATTGAACGTGGCAAAACCCTCGGATATCGTTTTTGCTCTTGGGAATTTTAGTCTGCCATATATCTAATGAGATCATGATGATGAAGCCAGTAGTTTACTACCATACAATTAAAACAGAGTATTTGATCATTTACGTAATGATCAGATGCAACCTAAATCAGATAATTAACATTGAAAAAGAAGATGAAATTATTTTGAATTTAATATTCACTAATGACCTTTTAATATATCTCAACTATTAGCACCGTTTGTCGTAAATTATGTACACCATATAAACCAGAAGGAATTGTATTAGATATTCAGGAACTAATACGAAATAAAAACTTCGTCATAAAAACACTGACTTACTCGTATACCTTCAAATATAAATGAAAACGAATTGAATCCATATCTTGAAAGCATCAGTTGGTAAGAAGAAATAACAACTAAGAATATATAAATTCTTGCGGATTTGAAAGAACTGTTCCCTTAACAAAAACGTATTCCTACAAAAATCTACCTTGGTACGATGAGCGCCAACTGAAATTAAAAAATTGCAAATGCAATGATTTTCGAAAAATGTAGAAAGTAACTGAGCAAATTTGGAGAGATCTGTTCCAAATGCAAAGCGGGCTATTGGGAAAATAACAACAACATTTTATGTTTTGGAAGCAATGCAAATTGTGGACCATAACGAAGACCACTGGGAAAATATTTATTTGCGTAGTTTTATATTATGAGGAATAATATCAAATTACGAAATTTTTAAATTTTGGATGTAATGTAAAGAGAGAGAGAGCGAGAGAGAGAGAGCGAAGTCCTAGGTTCATACCTCCTCTCTGGGTAACCTCAATTGAATCAAGTGGTGTAACGGAGGAGAACAGATGAAATTCGGGCAACGCTTTAAAAATGGGAACATAGAAAGTGTTTAACTTGGAGGAGAATTTGCGATTCATCGGCGCGTGAAACACCATTTCATCAACTTCCGCTCTATCAACCTACAATTTTATCCTACAAGTTAATCGGAATAACTCAATTAACGCTTCCACCGGCTGGTTCTCCACTGTATATGTATTAATAATTGGTTCGTTGATCGGCGCCGCCTGGTAATCGAAAATAAAACCTTCGAGCTCTAGAAGAATATCTCCTTGCTAGGAAAGCTACGACTAAATATCTTCGGGAAAAGAAGCGTGTACATATGAGATAATGTATCGAAACATCAGCTTCTGAGCTGATAAGGAAATTCAAGAGATTGTTTTGGTAACACTAGGAAACTCATAAAAGACTCCCGGTGAAGGGGGGAGGGGATAGTTCTCCATTCGGGTTTTATTATTTAAATTATTAACACTCACTATATTTTATTTATGGTTAAGTATAATTTATCATTATAAACTATTATTTTATTATTTCTCAATTTTTTGGGTGTGAACGATTGCGACACTGTTTTATTGTGAGACTGTGTCTCGTGTACTTCTCAAACCCGACTGACTGTTTTCCGTTTCACATTCTTTTTTTCTTGATTTCTCGATTTGTATCGATAGTCGATAAATATCGAGATTCGCGAATGTAAATGGCGAAATAGCTCTGTTCAGCAAAACGAGCTGTCCCTCGTATTTTTGCTACGAGGAGTGCCACGAAGTGAAAAAGGATTTTTGAGCCACTATACTCTCTTTGATGGCTTACTTCTTGGGAACATTTTAGGAACAAACGTGGCTGATGTTCGCTCAGTATGACAAACCTTTTCTAAAATCTGCTAAAATCTGCTGGAACTTGTCAGGCTCATCTCCCTCTCGCCAATAACATCATTAGCAACTATTAACGTGGCTTTCGATCCAACCGATAAAGCTCTGCACAATGTTTCACCACGAGAATGATTTAAATCGGAAATATGTTGGGTACGTGCCGCTCTCATGTTACTACGAATTCCAGAGAAACTTATTTCTTTGTGTAAATTAATAACGTCGAGTCTGTTTGTAGAATCGCAATCGAAGGTAATATATCAGACTCCTTAAAAATAAAATCTGGTATGTGACAGGAAGATGCACTCGCATCTGTGCTGTTCAATTAGGCACTTGAGTACGTAGTAAGGAAAAGTAACATTGAAGCTTCGCGCTGTATATTTAATTAATCAGGCCAATTTCAGTTGGTATTGTGTTTCTTGGCCGAAGACTTAGCGATATCAAGGACAGTTTCGTACAGGTCGATCGCTACGCAAGAAAACCTTGTTTGGGGGAAAACCAAAATATTAGCAATATGGAGTATCTCCATTTCAAATCTCGGAATCGGCTACCATAATTTTGATAGCGTTGAACGCTTGAAATGCCTAGGATCAGTAGTAATATCGTCAAATGATATGCAGCAAGAAATAAAAGCCAGAATAGGCGAGAAAGCGAAATAGCTCGCAATTTACACAGTAGTCATAATAACTGATTGCTGACATTCGAAAGCGAGAGCTGGACCCTAATCCTCAAGAATGTTGTTTACTTTAGAAAAGAAGGTCATTCGTTCCTTTTTTGGCCCAATTAAAACTGCACAAAACGAATATCGAATTCGTATGAACCCTAAAATAAAGCAACTTCTCGGAGGTAGCCATATCATCGGATGCAACAAATTCAATCGAAATAGATGGCTGCGCCACGTTGCAAGACCTATGGATGTAGGACCATAGTGCCGAAATTATATATTTTGTATAAAACGCATAGACTGATATCATTAGTTAGGAAAAAATAGAGGGAAACTGGGAAAATATAAAATTAAAAATTTTATATTTTTAGAATGACAATTATTTCTGTTAATTTACTAGCCAATCTTAGATTTTAAAAATTTGTTCTTCAATTACTAGTTTCAGAGACAGTACTAGGTTTCTTCTCTAGAATAGAAGTTGTATAAAGAGTTCTACTTTTACTTTGTTTTACGTTGTTAGTTAAAGTAGAATAGTCTTCAAAATTTTAGGCCTCAATCGCTAAGTCCGAAAAACTGGTTTATAGAAAGTTCTCTGTGTGTATGTGATTGACTGATCGGAGTGAAATTTCCTACTTTAGGTTTTACTATAAATTGGGAGATCCGGGTGATTTTTGGTGAAAATCGGACCTCTCGAAGTGGTAGCCCTCATAGGAGCTTTTCATTTTCTGAAAATAGTTTGAAAAGTGTATAGTTAGCATTTACGAAAACACGATTACAAAAAGATTGTAAATTATATTACTTCTTTTCTAAATTCTCCAAATTAGGTCATTTTTTCAAATTCTACCGAAAATATCTTGTTCTGATAAAAACGAGACGGGTGTAATATATGCTACCTCGCCTTTACCAAAAAGTTAGTTTGGTTCTTAGACTATGGTACCCGGTTGCAATCAAATGTAAGCTTCCATACTTTTCACCAAAACTGCTTTGTCCTTTCGCTCTAATTGGCTACGTCCCAGAACGTGATTTATGAAACTTTTATTGAGTACGATGTCAAATAAAGCCCATTATTGAGCGAAAACAGAATTAAATGATTCAATTTAAGTTGAAGATTAAATTTTTAACAAGATTTATATAAGACAGTTTTCTCTAAAATTCTGGTAAGTTTAATTTTTCACTTTAGAAACCAAGTGTGGTTTATTCGAGATCTAAGTGCATGCGTGCTAAAAATAAGTCGGTTATTGGTCACAACATGTTCATCAGCTAGTTTTAGTAAAGGATGGTTAAATTTTAAGGGCCGACGTTGAATGTGAACCACACCTAAACGTCAAGTTTCTTTTTGCATTTAATTTGACATTTCTCAATTTCAGACTAACTCAATTTGAACCATGGAAAGATACACAATCGAGCAACGCGTTAAAGTTATTCAGGCATATTATGAAAATGGGCGTTCAAATCAAAATGCATATCGTGCACTTCGTGATTTTTTCGGTCAAATTAATCGTCCAAATGTGCGTACAATCGGAAAAATCGTGCCAAAATTTTAGCAAACCGGGTCCGTAGGAGACTTTAAAACACCAGTGCATGCTCGTACAGCTCGTACAGCAAAAAATATGGCTGATGTTCGCGATAGTGTGGCTGAAGAGCCGTCCACCTCAACTCGTCGTCGTGCCCAACAATTGCACCTCTTACGCTCGTCGTTGATCAACATTATGCATAAAGACTTGCATTTACACGCTTATAAGGTGCAATTGACTCAAGAACTAAAGCCTCTTGACCATTCCAAACGTCGCCAATGGTCAGAATGGTGGCAAGAAATGGCAACAGTGGATGATCAATTTTCGAAGAAAATCATCTTCAGTGATGAGGCACATTTTCACCTCAGTGGATTCGTCAATAAGCAGAATTGCCGCATTTTGGCGAATCATAATCCAAGAGTGATTGTCGAAAAACCAATGCACGCACAAAGAGTGACTGTTTGGTGCGGTTTATGGGCTGGCGGCATCATCGGGCCGTATTTTTTCCAAACTGAGGCCGGTCAGGCAGTTACTGTGAATGGTGTTCGCTATCGTGAGATGAAAACGAACTTTTTATGGCCCGAATTGGAAGATATGGATGTGGACGATATGTGGTTTCAAAAGTACAGTGCCACTTGTCACACAGCTAACGAAACAATGGCTCTTTTGCGCGACAAATTCAATGGTCGTGTTATCTCACGTTGTGGCGATGTCAATTGGCCGCCAAGATGGCCGTTGGACTTCTTTCTGTGGGGTTATTTGAAAGAAAAGATGTACGTCGATAAGCCAGCAAAAATTCAAGAGCGAAAGGATGAGATAATTCGGCACATTAACGGCATAGAATCTCAATTATGCCTAAGCGTCATCGAAAATTTGGACCATCGGGTGGAGCTGTGCCGCCGAGATCGCGGCGGCCATTTGGCCGATATTTTGTTCCATACATAATTGAACTATACCATATTATCATAATAAAAAGAATTGACAATAATTTCCTAAATAATTTGTGTTTTATTCAAAATCAACATCGGCCCTTAAAATTTAACCACCCTTTAGTTATGTTTAATGTTCAGAACAGATATTTCAAATAGGCCTAACATTTATTGCCAGCTGTATTAATGTGAATATTGTTTCAAATTCTACTCTGGACAAGGAGATGACTCGATGGTCGAGTGGTAAAAATATACTCCACCAGCTGTTATCAACCCAAAGGTAGCGAGTTTGAACCCAGGGAATAATAATTTTATTAAACAATTATTATTCTTAACATCATCAGTCTTCCACTACTGAACAGAATTTGATTTTAGAACGACATTCCAAGTGGAGGGGAACATAACAATAACGAAAGCAAATTGTAAAACGGCATTAATGTCGTGGAATGTTTCCGTTGAAATGTTCGCGAACGCAAAACTACATGAACGTGATTTACAATTGCAATACAGGATATATCACTAGATTGCAATAAAAGGAGTAATCTCGAACAGCGATGTATTCTAGTAAATAAGCAAGTTGTGGGACATAGACAGTTTAAATTTATTTACCGTGAACAAGTGCAAGTTAAGAAGTAAAAAGTAAACAATGCCGAATATTAAGTGAAACTTTTACTTTTCGCATTGTTAAAATGATGTTGAGAAATAAAGTTTACATATAACTTAAATCGATGAGTGTTTTATTTGCAAAATCGAGTACGAATCCATATCGAACACCCGAAGTTTGTAAAATTTGGTGTTAAAAAGTGGTGGGATTTTGCAAAGAGCAGCAAAAATGAGCTTACGTAGAGATAAACTTCTACAAGTCACAGAAGTCACGGGAAGTGTTGCTGAGTCGTGGGCTTACAACCGAAGAAAACAGGAGAGTTATTGTCGAGACTGCAAAACGATAGATGGGAGGAGGAAGCTCGAGCATACAGAGATGCATTCGAAGAGCGATCACGATCACCGTCACCGGCTTGAGAACTGATGGTTGTTGAACCAAACGATCAAAATTTTCAGCCTATCGAAAAACAGTTAAAAAGCGTGAAACAGAAGGTACTACTTTTGTGCAATCACTGACTGCCGAGCAACCAAAACCTGCCCTCAATTTAGGAAACATGATGAATACGCTTCTACTTCAAGGGATAGAATAAACGATAAACTAGACAAGCTAGATTCCAAATCTTAGCAGCAAGATGACCAGTTTGTCGAGCTGGATAAACAACAGAATTCGCCGATCGAGAAATTGAATCAACTTATGCTGGTCCAAGAGAATGAAATAACAGAACTGAAAGCTGTAATTAAGTCTTTTGTTACGAAAGTACAAGAAGTTGAAAGTACAAGTAAAGAAGTTAATACCAGTTTTGGGAGGCACGCCACACAAATAGGAAAGAAGTTCGCAGATTGTACTGAACATTGTTGCCGGGAGTTCGAATGAAGTTTTGAACCCTCAGACATTAGGTGATGAAACTCAGTTCCAACATTTCAAAGTTGAAAATGGAGTACAGCACTTTGAGTTCAAAGAAGGGGTTCCAGGAGCTAACTACATTGGAGCGAAAACTCAATTCGGGCGTCGTGACAGCAATCGAGGCGCTGGCATGCAGCGCTCGGAATTAAAAATAATTGTGTCGATCAAGTGTAAAGCCAAGTGACATTAAAAACCAAAGAAGATGCTTCAGATATGGGAACTTAGGTCACTACATACGGGAGTGTACGCAATGATGCGGCAGTCTTGTGCGGCAGCCTGATTCCCGAGAGATGCAATAAGAAAGCTGGCGAGGGGAACAGAGACGGAGAATACTAATAACCACAGACGGTTCCCGAAACTATCAAGATCAGAGGCAAATGATCGCTCTAAAACAAAACATTGGAAGAATGCGAGAAAAGGATGCACAGCCAGAGAACAGGAGGGAAATATGAAGATTACAGTACGAGAGATGAGAGTGAGTCCGGCAGGCAGTGGAGTTGATTGCTAAAGAGGGAGCAAACCAGAAGGCCGCGACGTAGAGTCGTGCAAAGGTGGCACGCAGTTTAGAAGGAGATGTGCTCGAACATGATGAGGCAGAGAAAGTTACACGATGAGTCAATAGCGGAAAGCGTTCAGAAAACGAGAAACGACCGATTTCAAATGTGGCCAGTGTGGAAGATTTGCCAATTTTCGACGAGATGACTTAGTGTGGCTGAATTCTAGAAAGCGAAAAAACAGATCTCAAGATGTACAACGAGATTGGAGGGGGCCCATACAACATTTTCAAGAGGATCAGCGACGATGTGTATCGGGTACAAGAATGCTTTGGAGATGGACAAAAAGTTGTACACTACTTCCAATAATAATGATAATTTTATTTTAGATGAAATTCCAAGTGAAGGAGAATATGAAATAAATAAAGCAATTAGCGGCGGCGGCAGTCGTCACCGAAAATACAGGAATTAACAATTATGCGTTAATCATCAAGAAAGACGAAATTGATGACGTGAATATAACGAATATAACTTCATGAAAGTGATTTACAATTACAATATAGATCAGCGGCATCGCCGCCAGTAATAGGCAAGTAGATAAGCGCGAGCAATTTGGAGGGCAGAGACAGTTTGTAATTTAACCAGTAGGCAGTGCAAGTTAAGAATTAAAAAGTAAACAGTGCGAGAAATGAACAGTAAAAGTGAATTACCGAGCAGTGTACAAGTGGAATTAGTAAATTGCAGCAGCAATTAAAGATATTGAGAAATAAAATTTGTAACTTAAATCGCTGAGTGTTTTATTTGCAAAATCGAGTACGAATCCATTTTGCACGCTCGAAATTCGTAACATTATGCATATTTTGCACTTCGATAAATTTTGTTTTCCAAAATGTTTTGTTATTTTTTAATTTTCTCGGAATATTCCAGTCGTGAATTTACAGGGTGTCCCAGATGTGGAAACAACAAAAGTAGCTAAACATAGTTTTATTCAATTGTTGATGGTTCATTGATGATATAATGGGTGAAGCTGGCGGAAAAGATGCGACACTAAGGCAGATTTTAAAATTGATAGGGGTTTTCAAAACAGGATGATTTTATCATTTTTTGGCTAAAATAGCTGCCTTCTTAGAAATGAAACAATTTTTTGATCAACCAAAATTAAACAAAATTTGTTGTATAAAAAAACTTAAATTAATAGTTCGAGACATATTCGACAGAAATACATTTCACTTATGATGCTTATAATGGGCAACGCCTTAGCGACCTTACAGAATACCAGAGACGATACCAAAATCGGGAACATTTTCAAAATTTGTTACGACTTCACTGTCATAACAATGCCCTTTTGCTGTAGATTTTTATTTCATTGTAATCAGTCTGAATAAAGCCTTTTACGGATGGCAGTCCATCTATATTACGATATTCACCTTAAATATTTTTGTGAAGTATTAGTTGGTCTCTATGCTTTAGTTCGCGTTTTTCCCATTCCTACTGTGTCGCGTGAACGTCGGTATGACCGCAAAGCTATAGAATAGTTTTTTGTACGTTTCTCTTTTTGCCACATGGAGTTGATGTGCGGTGTGAGAGAGAGAGCTAGTAACGCTCACGAAAAATGGAACGAAAAAAAATATTGTTCTAAATTTTTTCAGTGCGCGGAATATTTTTTTAGTCTAGGGGTGGAATATTAGAAAAATAAGTCTATTTTGTATTAAACTTAAAAAAAATGTTTTTTTTTGAGAAACCCGGTGGGGTTAAAAATATAGAAAGTGATTGTTTGAATTAATGACAAAACATTAAGTGATTGTAAAAAAATAATAAATGTATTTAACTTATTTTTAAAAGAAAATAATAATCACATGTCTGGCTTGTGTGGTCTAATAAATGATTAATAAAAAAAGAAAATGGCCAAATATAATTTTTTTTGTTGAAGTGAAAGATTAATTGGCTCGAGGTGTTTAAGTGTGTTTTTGAGACCGCCATCATCAAAACCTCGAAGTTTTCTATGTTTCCCCGTTCGATCACAATGTAATGGATTCATCAGTGCAATATCTAAATAAGCAAACTAAAACAGTTTTGGTTCAAGACTACAAAGGAGAATTACATGGTGTAATCATACAAAATATGAACAACGACAAAATATAAATAATTTTTTTGTGAAATTTTGGTGACGCAATAAAATAAAATTAAGACGAAACTTCTTTGCTTCCACTATACGATGAAACAAAACTTTCTATTTGGGGGTTATTTACATAGGGTGCTCTTCGGACGCCTAGATTGTTAACGGGCCAGGTGAGGCTATTCGGTATACGGTTTACGGCGGGACACCGCCCAATAAGGAAAAATATACGGTTTAGGAGAAACAACGCCTAACGTTCTTTTGTCCGAAGACGGGAAGACGCCCAACGGGTAGATTATCCAAAGACGGGAAGCCGCCCAACAGTACCGGGACCCCATCACAGGACGAAAGTTATCACCTTATTATTTTTTATTATTAAACTTTTTTTTTTAATTTTTCCTTGTTTCAAGTCTTTAAATATTTTAATTTTTTTGGTTGCTCTCCTAATTTCAATTTTTCATTTGGTCAAAATTTTACATATATTTATATACATTGTAATCGAACACCGAATTACGGTGATCGTGCGCGCGATCGGGGTTGGTTTCGCTCTGCACTTTTCTTCACGTTCATCGGCCATTTTCCTTTGATAAATTTCTTTGTTTCTTGAATAAAAATTTGCCCAGCGTACATTTCTTTGCATTCGGTCCCATTTTATTTTTATTTTTGACCCAGTAATAACCTGCTTATTTAGCTTATTTTTTTGTGTCTGTCAAATGAATAAGATGAATTATTAAAACTTTCATTTTGTTATGTTGGGAGGGGGGTTCTCAATTCATGTCGGTATATTAGGTTATTATTAAATTTTTCCCGTTCCTCAAATTTCGTTCGGCAAATTCTGGTCGACTTAATTTAAATTCCGTTTTTTTATTTGCGTTTTTATATTTAAGTTTTCTGTAAACACGGTGTAGGCCAGAGTCATGCAAGCCTCCAAGTTCCCCACGACTGAGTATTAGCCGGGAAAATCACCGTGCGCGAGGCCTCTCCATGACTAGTTGATAACTGTGGGTGGCTGCTAGTCATTTCATAACAAATTATAGGTGTGGATTACACAACGCGCCGGATTGACTGCGGAGGGAGTTCCTTCAATCCACATTCGATCCGCATTTGAAATTATTTGTATAATTGAATCCGACGGAAATCTGCGTTATCGATCCGCATTGAAACTGCAATTTCACCACACAGAGAAAAATAATTGTAGTAAAATTTACAAAACCGAGAAATGATTTAGGAAAAAATCATTAGTAGTAAAATTCATTACAAAACCGAACAATTTAGAATAGGTGTAGTACTTTTGTAGTAGAAATATTCAGATTCTACCACCCGAACATTTATTTTGTTTCCATAACGTAGTAAAATTAACTGCGTTCGTTGTAAAATTGAGTTGTAATCACATCTAATAATTGTTACTACATCAATATTGCATAACGTAGTAAAATTAACTACCATTCGTAGCACCTATTACTACGTTATTTTACATTTTACAACAGGTGTAGTAAATTTCATGGTCGAATAGTTTTATTTATTACATTCGTAGTATTTGATAGTAAATTGAGAGCAAATAAAGAGAACTGCGGTAAATTGTTCATTATGAAGGTGTTTCTCGAATAGTAAGGATTAATAATACCTATTTTTATTATTTATTTAGTTTGCGTGATTTTTGTCGGTAATTATACTTGTGCAGTGAGTGAATTAGTCTTGGTAAGTACACGTTTGTAGATTAATAAACATTAAAACAAATATTAAAGTGTATAGTTTTGCTTTTATACTATAAAGAATTTTTTCTTGAGGCGTGTCGATTTTTCAACTTGTCCAACTTGTTCAACCTGTCAATAATCCTACGTTCTTTTAACATCCGTAACTATAAATTTTACTACAAATACATATACCTATAATAATTTAGAAAAATATGTAATTATTTATAATTACACTGTTTTTAGGACTTTTATTTAATGTGTGTAATAGTCGGGATTTACTGCATATATTTTTCATTGAATATATTGACCAATTTAGCGCAATTTTCTGTATGTCCTCACAAATTTACCACCATACACTACCAATGTAATAAAATTTAGTTCCTGTTGTAAAAATACGAAATAATGTAGTAATAGTTACTACGAGTGTAGTGAAACATAATTACAATGGAATTGTAGCGATCATACGACGATTCGGATGATAAATAACAACGACAAGCATTATGAAACAATTCGTATAATTTTAATGTATATAAGAAACTACACGTAAATTATTATATTTAAATAATGAAATATTTGACATTTTTAAATACTTTGTAAGCCACAAAATTTTAAATAGAGAAACTCAACTACGAAAGCGGTGTTGATGGCATTGGTGAGAGGGTTAACGAGATCACCGAGTCAGAAACCAGTTATTATATATTAAGCCCAGTAAGTCCTATTCAAATTGAGGCAGCGGATGGATCTGCAGAAGATAGTCCATACACCATACACCAGATAGAACTAAATCACCAGGCGCCGAGTAGTGATGCTTTAAGGTGGAGTAGAAGCTGTTAAACACATTTTATTAAAATGGAATCTTCCAGAACTATATCAAATTTTTCATGGTAACTGTTAAACAAATTTCTACACGCATACCTAAAATTGAATAAGCAATAAGCATTATTTTTTAAAATTAATTAGATCAAAATTTAGATGATGATTGTCTAAAACACATCACTTTCTCGGACATTGATGTTCTGATACCACCACCACCAATGTGGGCCAGAATTTAATTTAAATCTAAATTAGTCGTCTGGAGAATTTCGAAGGTATTATTTTGCAGCTCTTTATAGTCTTCTCAACCAATTATTTGATTCTGTAGAATTTTCCCGCAAGATCATTTGCGGTACGGTTTCGATCGGATCTTTATCGGTTATGGATTGGGTTTCATCAACGACAAATGCCTACATTGGTTAGTATCATAAACGGTGTGTTAAGCAGAAATTGTATTCTTAATATGTTTAAGGAGCAGCCTTTTTTCAGAAAACGGTTCCTTTTAACTCCAGCGAGAGAAAAAAACCTATAGGAATAATCGTAGAATATGCAATTTTCAATGATATTCTAATTGGCGCAAAAGAATGTAACACCATTGCTAATGATATAGTAAAATTGTTTCTATTTGAAATAAAAGTATGTGTCTTTTCTATTTTTAAAATTTTACAAAAACGTTTAAATTATGTATTAACTGTATGAATATTATATATTTCAGAACTGTTATTTTGTTGAAAGTGGCAACGGTGGCCGAGCCCGAGGTCAATTCTATACCACGTACAATAACACACTACAAACTTTAAGGAGAAAAGGACTAGTTGAACGCCGTCCAAAAAGCCATAGTTCACTGGTTTCTGAACAATCGGTCCTTTCTGCACCACAATCACCATTGCCATCTTCGTCCGACAACGTTACCGAATTAGACGTATATATATATATATATATATATATATATATATATATATATATATATATATATATATATATATATATATATATATATATATATATTTCATGTTTATCACCGCCTATAATGAAATTTAAAAATATTTTTGAACTCCTAGGTGAAATTGACAAAAGTTGGCTTAAGTATAACTCCCAACCGCTAGTGCAGATATAGTGGAAAAAGGCATTCTCATTAAGACGACGCGATATATTATCCAAGACTGCTGTAGAAATTTTTAATGATTTTCCACTTTTTAGTCAATCCAACGAATTACATTTGGTAAATAACTTGCCTTACAAAAATTAAAACGTCTATAATTGGAAATCTTTCTCTTTCTTAATATATTGATTTGGATTTTAGTCAGCTTTTTGGAGAAGAAACAGCTTTGTGTCGAAAGAAAAACTGGGACAATTTTAAAACAAAGCTTCTCAAAATTGTAGTGGACCAAAAAGAATCGGCCAGCAAGCAGGTCAAGTCCTTACTAGCCGAAATGTCTGACCTCAAAGTCGAGAAAGGTATAATTTTATTATTTTCTAAAATGTGTATGTTTATTAAAAAAGAAATTTCATCTTATATTTTTCAAGATCATAAGGATTTGTGTGTGTTTAAGCTGTTACACTTAAAGCTCCCTCCATCACAGAAAATAGTTTTTAAAGATGACAAACGCTGGCATGTATCGATCTTAGATGCAATAAACAGAAACATCATCGAGGCCCATACCCAAGCTGATATTTTGACGCAATATAGGAAAATTATGGAGACGTTCAAAGAATGTAAATTGACGTTGCAACCGATGATCGTGGTATGCCAGTTTTCATATTATATTGTTGCTGATAATATATTATATAAAACCGACCACTTTTTATCCGCACTTGATAGTATTTTCAAATTAATATACGTATTCAATTTAGAATATCCTAAACCAAGTGCCAACGTTTGGATATTTATGCAGAAGTATTTTTTAATTTAGAGTCCGACAATTTAAATTCAGCAATAATTGCTCTAATGAACGTATATATAAATAACTTAAATTTATATTCTATTATTTAAAAAAAAATGAATTTATATAAAATTTGAACTGATGGTAGACTGGCCCTTAGATTTAAGATAATTTAATTTATAAAATTAGGTTAAATAATGAATTTTTTTGTTATCAATAAAAGCTAAAAATTAATCGTGTGTTTCAGTTTAAATTTTTACATCGGATTATTTATTTTATTTGATCCCAGTTTTATTACGGTTGCAGTTCAATGTAATAAACTACAATTTGGAAGTATATCTTATTACAGTTGCAATAACTTTTACAACAAATATAGAAAGCCATTTCATTATATTGTAATATATTTTACATCGGTGGTAATAAGTTTCACTACAAGATATTACTAAGAAGCTAATACATTTCATTAGGCTTTCAGTTAATTTTACTACAGATATAGAAAACCATTGTAATGAATTTTAATTCGCTTGTAATTAAATATACTACTATCAAGTTTTGCTACATTATACAGTAAAGGTTATTACACTTGTAATGGGTTGAAATTTCATTGCATTTGAAGTCTATTTCATTACGGTTTTTGTTGAATTTTACTACGCTTTTCTCTCTGTGCAGTTGTCAAATTTTTAATGAATTTAGGTTACATATTCAGTTATAAAGTATTTTAGCCAATTTAAGAAAAAATAATTGTTTAAGAGCAAAAAAATAGTGGTTTTGATACGTAATCATGGATACGATTGGATTATATTTAAATGTATACGAAGGAACGAGTAACAGGAAGGAAACACGGAGAGCGCTGCGAAATATGTGTTAAGACATTTTCCAGTTGTCCGATGTCCAGTCAGTAAACATTTTCGGAAATATGGTTTTCTTTATGTTGAAGCTAATGTTCATTCTTTTTCAGACTCATAAAAAACTTCAGATTAAACAAAGCAGCTTTTAATTATGTTTTAAATGACTATCGCCGAATCACTATCACCAGAATTTAAATTGGCAGCGTGTCTACGATTTTGGGCAGAAGGCGGATACCAGAACGGTGTCGGTCAAGACCACTTTGTTGGCATGGCACAATCAACAGTTTCGGTTGTGCTGTCGGAAGTGTTTGATATTTTGGAACAAACATTATGTGGAAAATGGATATCATTAAACATGAGTGAAGACGAAAAAACCGAACCAAGATTATACTTTTTCACAAAATGCTGAATTCCTGGGGTTGTTATGTGTGTTGATGGCATGCACATTAAAATTGCTAAGCCGGCAGGTGACAATACTCACCTTTTTTACAACCGCAAAGGATTTTTTAATTTGAATACCATGATTGTAAGAACTTGGTACCATATTTTATTTTAATTATTTTTTATTGAATTTCTTTTTCCTTTTAGATATGTGACCATAAGCATAGAATTCGGCATGTGGATGCTACTTATCCTGGAGGTAACCACGATTCTTTTGTTTGGCGGAACAGCGATGCTTCTGAATACTTTAAAACGATTTATAATAATAGGGAATAGAAACCAGAAATTACTCGGTAAGAATGCATTTTCACCTTAAAAATTGTTTATCGTGTTAATCGTTATATTTGTTTTTAAACGAAGCTTTTAGACAAGCTGACGCTGGATATCCCCTCTTACCTTGGGTTATTACTCCGTTCAAAAAACCCGGGATTAATACTTCCAAAAGCCGCTTTAACAAAAGCCACAGTGCTGGCCGAAATATTGTCGAGCGTAAAATCGGGTTATGGAAAAGTTGGTGTAGATGCCTCCTCGGAGTAGCCAGACATTTACACTACTAGCCTGATAAAGCTGTTAAAATTATTAATGTGACAGCTGCTCTGACAGCCAACTGGAGAAGTATTTCAAGACGGCGATGAAACAACCGAATCCGAAGGTGAAATCTAATCCCAAGAAGACCGAAGGTATGCAACAGAGGCGAATGAATTTCGAAACCAAATTTTGTTGAACTTTTAGGCTGATAATAAAAAATTCACTATTTGTAATTTAATAAAAATGGTTTATTCATTATAAAAATTCAAGATTAGTCAACCTCCATGGTTGGGTATATCACAAAAAAATTTGCCTTCATGGCTTATTGTAAATCACATAATTAGTTGAGCCTTCATGGCTTTTATAAATAACAAAATTGGTCAGTCTTCATGGCTATTATCACTATAATGTTTAAAATACTTATACCTAACTAATTCAGTTTTTTCAACTCTATTTCTAAAATTTGTTGTTTAAATTTATTTTTTCTAAAGCTAGCTGCTCCATTTTTATATGATGCCTCTTATTTTCTTCTAATAAAGCTTCGATAATTTCTTTTAGTTGTTTTTGGCGATCATTTATTTTATCAAGTGCCCTATAATTTTTTTTTTGGTTTAAATTTCCATCCTCAGACCTTTCATGTTGATCTTTAGTAAATTCTTTAATGTTGTTGTATAATTGTTCCTGAATATTAACTTGCTTTTCTAAAAGCCTTAATTGTTTGGGTCACCTTATTTGATTTGATTCTGCTTTTGTATGGGTTTCCATTCCAACGCTGTCAACCATTTGGATATCGGGTACTCTTCTTCACGTAATGGTGAATCTTGAATTTCGGTAGCTGTTCGTATATTTTCCTGAGTGGAATTTTTACTGGCGTCGTCAGAATTACAAGTCCGCTTGTGAGGAATCCCGAATTTATTAGCATTCGCGACACAATCAGGATGGCATAAGCGTTGAATCACCTCTTCCTCCAACGAACTGAACGTTATTGTTGAATGCTCGCGTCTACTCTGAGATAATTTTTTCTTTAAGGAAGATTTAAAATCACTGACTAATGCAAATCTTCTAACGTTTTTCCATTCAACAATTTCTTTGATCGGTGGTCCCAGTGAATTTAATTCGTCGCGAATTCTTTGCCACGTTTCCTGTAAACAAATTTATGTCATTAAATTTAAATTATAATTTTTAATTTTAATTTGTGCATAAATAACTGAATCAGAACTAAATCAAAAGTAATTAAACTTACATTTTATTCGTCTCCATAGCAAAAAAATACACTAATACGTCTTACATACGCAGTAAATTTGATGCGAATTTATAATAACATTTTTGTATGGAGTGCGATTCAAGTGCGGATTCAATAATACCAATTGTTCGCACTTCATTACCGACTTTCGTTCACTTTTCATTCGACGTATTCAATAATACGTCAATTGTCAAATCCGAATAAAATTCACTCCGCAGTCAATCCGGCGAGTTGTATAATCGAGGCCATAGTCTTTCAAAACTTACATCGAAAGTACAGCAAAGGTGAAGTTCTAGGATATCTAGGCGCAACCTGATATAGGCGAAAATAGTATAATAGACACTCGGGAGTGCTACGGTCTAAATTGATTCGTATTTTAAAAAGGAATCAGTTGCGCTCTTGCGGGTGGGAATAATCGATGGAAAATTGGTTGGCCCATTTGAACTACCACGTCGAATCAATAACTTAGATGAATGACTCAATAATATGTCTTTATGAACACGTGGAAATATGTTGCTGCAGCATGACGTAACTCCTCCTCCCTATGCAGTAGTAATGAGGCAGCACCTCATCGTAAAACATCCAAGTCGCTGGATTGGAAGAGGAGGGATTATTCTATGGCTACCGCGGTCATCTGGCATAAATCTTTTAGTTTATGAAAGAGATGCGTTTCGACAATTTAAATAAATTTGATAAAACGATGCCGATTATTTAGTTTGGCCAATGATTAATTAAAAAGCTACAGTATTTCAGCACTCCGAATTTTGTTATGTGAATTTTTAATAAATACGACTTACTTTATAAAAAAATTATAAAAAACATTCTGTTTTGCATATCTTGTTACATGGTACCACTTTAAAATCTGCATTAGTGTCGCATATTTTTCTCATGGTTAGTGAACTTTCGTATAATATTGCCTTTCTGTCAGCTTCACTTACTAGCTCAAATCCATTGATTTTATACGACTAACATACAGGGTGGGCCAAATAATTTTTATTTTGATTATTTTGAATATGGTAAGGATTATGTCACTTCTGATTTGACAGTAAGTTAGTTTTATCCTTCCGCTGAACGAAAATGGTTGTGTATTCGGTCCGCTGAATGGGTTTGCGATCGATTTGAAGAAGATGCCGATTTTGCCAAAAAATCATCTTTTCGGAAGAAGCGCATTTCCATCTTGGCGGCTTTGTAAACAAGCAGAATTGTCGCATTTGGGGCACGGAGAACCCGCACGTGGTCGTAGAGAAGCCGATGCATCCTCAACGAGTGACTGTTTGGTGCGGATTTTGGTCCTGTGGCGTCATTGGGCCATTTTTATTTGAAAATGAGCAAGGAGCCGCCGTTACTGTCAATGGTAAGCGCTACCACGCCATGCATAATAAACGATTTTTTGTTCCCGGCACTTGAAGAGGAGGACATATGCAACTTTTGGTTTCAACAACACGGCGCTCCGTGCCACACAGCACACGTTTTAATTGAAAAGAAAAGTGTCGCATTTATACACATTTGTTTTGCACTGATGATAACCTACAGGTCGAAATAAGACATAAAAAGACAAATTACGCAAATTATATTATAAACATTTTTTACTAAAAAAACGATTTCGTATGTTTTTCTCGAAATCATAAAACAAAAAAAAAATTGGCATTACGTCAAAATTTGTAAAGAGAATAGTTTGCTTTGGTTTAAGGGTTGCACAAAACAAAGGAAAATGTAAAATTTCCCTTTGGAATGGATTGTGCTCCCGATAGCGGCTCTCGATAAATAGGTAAAGCAAGATATTTTTTATCGATTTGCAACTAAGAAGTTGAATGAAAAATCTTAGTTTAGAGTTAAATAAATTGATTATATGCAAAAAACGCGCTAAATATAAGTTTTGACATAGAAAATTGGGTGTTCCGGATACATCTAATAAAACTGCATGAGTTTGAGTAACAATGGATTTTTCATTTACTCCTGTCCCATAAGTACGTACGTAATATAAAATATATACCTAATATGAGTAATGTAAAATTATTTTTAATGCGCATTTCAAAAAACAATTGGGTCGGAAATAATAAATGCGCTTATTCAATCAAATATAATCCGATTATTCCAATGTACAATTGTAATACATATTTTATTTTGTGTTTACGAAAATTTTTAGAAATATTATATTTACTATAGTTAATAAAAATGAGAAAAATTTTAATTTGACAAATTTAATGCAACAACGCCAACAACTAATATGACACAGGCGAAATAAATATTAAATGTAAATTGCATATATTTTTAAGCACACTCCTTCATAATATTAACAAAGCGATTAAGTTCATAACCATAAGTAATAAAATTTGCATTAAATATAAAGGTTTCCTTGAAATATACTGGCACGAAAATCCACTCAACCCAAATGTACACTCAGAGATATTTATCATGTTCACCACCAAATAAATTAGAAACCCTCACACAATCTTTTATGCACAGTATATACAAACATATACGAGTACATTTTGAAATTTAGACCTAAGCCTTTTTTCAAAAGCAAATCTATTTAAATATTCTGCGATAAAAATGAAACGCATAAAACAGCTGAAAGAAAATATATGAGATTTATCTGGTATAAAAACACATTCGCATCTGCTAAAAAGAAAATGTATACGTGCTTCAGAATAACAAACAACACACACACACCAGAACAAATTGGGGTAATTTTTATTTGTCGGTATTTTTTTGTTTTTAGATTTCCAAGGAAGAATGGAATTTAGAAAATCGGATTACTTTTCATTGCCTTTGAAATAAGTTTTTTTTTCTGTTCATTATATTTTTTGATGTTTGTCGTTTGTTTAATAAATTGAAAATAAAATCAAGAAATTGTTAATCATTGTTTACTTTAATGAAAATGTAACACGACAAATATGAGTTTTTCCTTCTTTTGGAGATTAAAAATTGAATTCGTTGGATAAACACATATTTTTTTAGAAGATTGCAAAAACTGCTCAACTATGTAACGAATCGGCTTTTTAGTGACAAAATTGCTAAGTATAATAATGCTTGGTGTTCAATCAAATTTTTTTTTAACTTTTTTGATAAATAAGGGGTTCCCGTTGGACCGAAATCGGTCAACCGATAGTGGCAGCTTCCATTGTAGCTTTTCGTTTTTTGCCAATAGTTTCAAAAGTATATCATTTAAGAGCAAAACGGCTACGAACTAAATCATTCTAAACTAATTTTGCAACAATGTCGGTCCAAGCAGAAATGAAGATTTGGACAAAAAACAATCTTTCAACAAAAATTCGGCCCATGTATAGCCTAGACTGATTGATTAATCGGTAGTAAACTTACACTTATGTTTTTTTGATAAATTTCTAAGATTCCAGTAATGTTTGGCCAAATTCAGACCACCGTAAGTGATTGCTTCCATAGGAGCTTTTTCATTTCTTAGAAACAATCATCAAATGTTCATGAAATTTGTTTTTTCCTTAAACTGGGAAATCCCACTGGTTTTTAGCTTTTAATGAAGTTGTGAATGTCAAAAAGTATGTCTTGGCCATTCAACAGTTCACAATCCAACAATTAACACACATGCGACGGATAAATGCATAAGAGGTGAATGTCTCAAAATTGCTTGCATTATTTTCAAATATAAAAATTATAAATTAGGCTAAGCGTGGCATGTTCTTTTACTTTATTTTGTCAATGTCGTATTAATTAGTTTCTATGTGTATATATATATACAGTGGATCAAAAATAAAGTCGGACACCTACCATTTAATTCCTTATCACAGAATAAATAGTAAAATAGAAGCTTTTTTAAAAAAGTCCAATACTTTGTTTAAAAGCTCTATTCATTACCTTACAAAAACACCAAAATAAAAAACAAAATTTTATTTCATTATAACAAAAAAATCAATAATATAAAAAAGTAAAAAAAAACTCAAAAAAGAACTCGGACAAATGACAATACCTACTATGTTCATGGCAATTTTGATAAAACAAAAAGGGGAAATCCCCAAAATCAACATGCAATGAAAATATGTATCTACAATTCGAAGAAAATATTTAGTCATATTGTGATATCAACGCCAAGCAGTTGCATTTTTACTAGTAAAATAAATATGGGAAGACAACGTGGCCAAACATCTGTAGAAGTTAGAGAACTGGTTATTAAATACTACAACGACCATAAATCTGTTAGAGAAATAGCAAAAATAATAAATAGGCCACACTCAACGGTTCATGACACAATTCGACGATTTAATTTAACGAAATCTCTGGAAAATAAACCAAAATCTGGTAGACCCAAAATATTTTCGTCAGCAAATGAGTGATGGATCGTCCACCAAATTAAAAAGGATCCGAAACTTAGTGCTCCGAAGCTTACCAAACAAGTTTCCATGGAGCTGGGAAAAAGTGTAAACCCAGAAACGATAAGATTAGTACTGAGGAGGCAAAACTTTCATGGAAGAGTACCTCGTAAAAAACCTATCATTGGTAAGCGAAACCGCAAAAAACGTTTGCAATTTGCAAAAACATATAAAAGTGCCAATTTAGAATTATGGAACAAAGTAATTTATTCAGACGAAAGTAAATTTAATTTATTCCGATCAGTTGGCCAATGTTATATATGGAGACTACCAAACGAAGAACTACGAAAAAAAAATTTACAAGCTACTGTTAAACATGGTGGTGGTTCGGTGATGGTGTGGGGGTGTATGTCAGCTGCTGGCCCAGGAAAATTATGCATTATTGATGGCATCATGGATCAAACGAAATATTTGAATATTTTGAAGCAAAATTTAGTGCAGAGCGCTGAGCAATTGGGAATAAAAGAAAAGTTTTATTTCTACCAGGATAACGACCCAAAGCACAAAGCTCAAAATGTTCGACTTTGGTTGCTTTACAATTGCCCACATGTTATAGACACGCCTCCACAATCACCGGATCTTAATGTGATTGAACATTTATGGGCTGTTTTAGAAAATAAATTAAAAAAACACGTGATTTCGAATAAAGAACAGCTGAAACGTATTCTCAAGGAGGAATGGGCCAAAATTGATCCTTCTGTATGCCGAAATTTAGTAGAATCCATGCCTAGGAGGCTTCTGGCGGTGACCAAAAACAAGGGCTTACCAACAAAATATTGAATTATGCCTACATGAAAACATTTCAAGACATAGTCTTAACTTAAATGAATTAAATTATAACACTGTCCGAGTTCTTTTTTGAGTTTTTTTTACTTTTTTTATAGTATTGATTTTTTTTTGTTATAATGAAATAAAATTTTGTTTTTTATTTTGATGTTTTTGTAAGGTAATGAATAGAGCTTTTAAACAAAGTATTGGACTTTTTTAAAAAAGCTTCTATTTTACTATTTATTCTGTGATAAGGAATTAAATGGTAGGTGTCCGACTTTATTTTTGATCCACTGTATGCTTATTTTCACATTCTTTGTTTTCTTACTCTATTTATAATTACAACATATTAATTCATTGAACTCGCATATTATGAGTTCACGAAAAATATAATTTAAAATGATAGAAGTTAAGGCCTCTATTCCCTTAGACGTATCACTTCATGCGACGTGACTCTGGATCTTCTTGGGATGGGAAAATCGAAATATGCTAAATAATTTCGTACACAACTCGCAGTAAATATTTTTTAAATCTTAGTTGGCTACCTTAGTTTGAAAAAAAAAATCTATTTATTATCTCAACGAGTTTTGTAAATAATTATTTTGTAAGTTTCGATTTAATAATCTAGTAACCAAGAAGATGAGTAGCCACGTGGCATGAAGTGATGCGACTAAGGGAATAAGGGTGTAAGTTAAATTAAGTTAGTCAAGTTGTGGAGCTTCGGTAAAAAAGATTATAGAAAACGTTTAAACATTTAATTTTTGTAACCTAAAATTAATATATTCTAAATAAATTATAATTAGTGATCAACTGATAATTTGTGTTAATATATCGTTAATTAGCAAATATTTTAAAAGTGTATAGTATTTGCAAAAAAAAAACGGTTAAAAACAAAATTAAATTAAATTTCAAACAAAATTAGGTCAGATCATTTTTTAAATTTTAAAAAACTTTATTTCGCCAAAATTTGGCATATCTACAGTCCAGGCGGATTGACTACTTGGAATAAAACTTCATACTTAAATTTTTTTTCATTAATTCGCAGATCGTTTCGCAATTTTGTGGTAAAAGTGGCAGGGTCAATGGAAACTTTTTAAATTTAAGGTTGAATAGTTTAGCATTTATAAAAAACAACAAAGAATTAGAAGATTTAAATAAATTAATAAAATTTTCAATCAACAACTGCTGAATTTCAAAGAAAATGGTTCGTGTTGTGGCATATACCCGACTTTATTTTACCATAAATGTTTTAGTGGCTTGTTTTGGCCACTACAAGAAACACCGCACAATTATTCATTAACGAGTAATGTGTACATTGTACTTATACATTCATAATAACAAGCGTTAAAATGTATACGTAGACATAGATCTCGTATACCTCACACTTGATTTCTAAAGCGAAAAATACAACTTACCAGACCTTTTTGGTAAAACTCTCTTGTATAATCAAAAAACATCGCCTCTGTTTAAATATCAGCTGCTTTTCTGAAATTTAAACAGTAATAATGCTTATGAAAGATCGTGATTTTCGCATACATTTTTTAAATTTGATCTGGCCGTTATATTTGCAAATTTAATTTAGAATCTTTAGAATTAATGAAATGAATTTTTAAATGTCACGAATGTGAATCTCAACGATGAAAATACGATGAGTGCGAAGCACGAGTTGTAATTTTCAAAAATTGGGATTCACAAGCACCACATTTCACAAAATTATCCACTCTTAAGCGTATACCATGAGTTATCTTCAGATAGAGAATATAATGAATTTGCAAGAATTGATAAATTTCGGCATGTATATATATTTTATTTAATATTCAAGAAAATATAAACATAAACATTGAAACATATTCAGAGCTGACAATTGTTGAAGGAGCAATTTTCAAATAGGAATTGTGCTTCTTTTTTGTTATTGAATTCACGTGTAACGGTTGAGTTTGTAGCTTTCCGCAGTTCAATAGGACTTCCTCGCATATTTTCTAACGAAATGGTAAAAAGTAATAAACGTACACGAAAGGGAAAAATATGACTAATCATGAAACAAATGTTGATAAACCAAATATTAATACGTGTAAATAAAGCAAACTTATAAATACAAACTTAACAATATTACACAGAACTAGAAAAGGAGAACAGTTAGACAGACTCCAAAAACTTGAAATATATAGACAAAAACACAATAACAATTTGATTAACGACCAAATTGACACCAAAACCAATAGAATTCACGATCTACAATAATAATAAAAACACAGAAAGGATGAATCAAAATGTATGAGTAACCATATTATATGTGTAGGTAGCTTGGAAGCAAACCGATGTTTTTCCTCTTTTATGAATTTTACATAAATGAAAAAAACTTCTCAAATGTTTTCGATTTATCTTTTATGCTGGTTTATGATTAATTGAAAAGATATAATTTCAATAAATTAATCCAAAGATTCATGATTAAATAGCACATTTTTAAGTAATTTTTAATTGAAATTTGGAATAAGCTACAGCTAATACAAAATAAATAAAAAATTACATTTTCAGTACAACTTAAAAATAAATCACATAAATTTCAATCAGTCTGTAGTAAAAAAACAATAATAACTAATAAAATAAATTGAGTTCTACTTATTAATAAATTTTAAATTCGTAAGCTGTAGTTTGTAGTTTTCAACGTGGAATTCATTTGTCATATCGAAATCGCTGTATCCGGTAATTCGCATAAATTTTTATAAAATAAGCACGATGGGTTATTTCGCCACTCAGTGCCAAAGTGTTTGCTTAAAAGCTTTCTACATCGGCCAATTTCTCCGGTTTTACCGAAACATCCGATGGAGCAACAGTTGGGGTCATTGAACCAATCATTCGATTCTTTTTCATAATACTCAAAGCTTTGTCTAGATCTGACTTATAAAACACTTCACCAGGAACTGAAACCTGTTTATTTGACTTTTAAATTACAACAATACGTTTTGATTCCTGAAATTTGAAGTGCCATTTGCCTGGCGGCTTCAAATAATCTCCAACTTCTTTTCTAAAATCGTATACACTGGACATTCATCTCCCAGTCTTATTGTTGTTCCAAATATCGTATATATATCTAGATATTCCTGAACGTTTACGATAGTATCCATTGTTCTAACCTTCTTTTCAATCGGCGCGTAAACGCGATCGGGTGTATGTAGGAATACCCTGCTACAGGAAACATCAATTCAACACATTTTATAGTAGACGTTGCTATTGTATCAAGCCAAAAGGAAACCATTCCAATCATGGTTGGACCAAAACGAACCAAACGAACAGTACTGATTTCATCAAAATTTAAAGTAGACAATCTATGGAAAACTGCCGAAACTATTTCGTTTGATCCTTTTCGATGAACATTTTCCGTCCAATGATAGAGAAAAACCTTTTGCATTGGTAATTTTGAGTGACCATTTCCAACAACTATTCCAAACATATACAAATATAGCTGTCTGCTATAATATGCGGCCTGGTCTAGTACTTTAGGCAGATGGTAAGTACTGTCATTTTGAAGTGGTTCCTCGACACTAGTGCAGCTCGATTATTTTGAATGACTTAATGAAATCCACAACGGCTTTTCGCTTTCCTTCAAATTTCTTACTACATCTATCACCTCTACGTCTTTCTATTGGTATGGCTCCGCTAATGAAATGTTGTTTACAAATTCTACGAACTCGGGATCGACCAATGTTTAACACTTTCAAAAATACGTTTTGACATACTGCCAGTGAATTGTTGTTTCGCGATCGTATGTAATGTATGTTTAATAGTTACCAATTTTTGGGGTCCATTTTTCACGCGATCGGTTCGTTTTGGCGGTCCAATTGAGTAGTATGTATTTCAAAATAAAAGCATCTTGAGTGATTTTGCTTTTATTTTTATAAAATGAGTTCGCAAAATTTAGTTCATCACCACTTTTAAGCAAACGGCACGGGAAACTGTTGCCCTTGGTTGCATTTAAGCATTTTGGGAAGCTTAGTAGCTGAACATCTAAAGATATTTTCTAGTAGCTTTAACAAATTTTCAAAATAATACTGAACTACGTACCTTCTGACTCTAGCACTTTCACGATTCCAAGACATTTGAAACAGAAGTATGACTTCTACTTGCGTAGAAGCACACCCGTTTCATAGATTTGCCGTAACCTGAATTGTACCCCATGCGGTTTAGATTCCCACCGCTCAGTCGGGTAGAGGAAAATGGTGTGGGTTTTTGGGGTACCCAGATTTACGGCCTAGATTACCGCATATTTATATAAAAGCAAAGTGATGGAACGACATCAAGTATGCCGTCAAACTGAGGGATTATAGAATTGGGCAAAACAGTACCCAAGTTGATGGTGTCCATGCCTTGCGCTGTCGGCAGGTTCCCCGCGGTTGTTTTAATACTTGTTTAGGGTAACATAATTACCCTAGACTAAGCATAACAAGTAAGAGAAAACAAAATCAAGAAACATTATTATTTATTATGGTTGAAGGCTCCGAATGTTAGTAAATAAATAAATCAGTAAAGCGTTACCAACAGAAGGAAACCCGCGTGCCGAGGCACTTGCGCGGTTTCCGCCCCTTATGGAGCAGTTGGTAGACCCTTTACCAATTGGGCCCCTTTATGTTAGTATTTAGTTTGTTTTTAATCATACTTACTTGAACGTTACGTTAGAAAATTAATACACAACAATTTATTTTTTTATTACTACAAATTGTTTATCTTTGTAAAATTTTACTTTCATTTACACTAATCTTCTTTCTCGCTAATTACCACGGCTAAAGCTCTGTGCGTAATTAGCTAGGAACACCAAAAACTGAACTCAACTCTTACCAAAAATTTGGTACGGTATTTATGCGAAAACTAATTGATCTAGAAAAGAGGGGGAAATTAATTTTTATAACAGAATTTAATAAATGAATGGCCTCTTTTCAATCAATTAATAAATTTTGCTGTTTAATCAAAAAAATATTCATAAATACCGCCCAGTTTAAAAGTGTTATAAATTAAATTTGTTTACCCCTTACATAAACAAATTAATTCATTTTACACTCAGAGAATTTTTGTGTATTAACATAAATGCAATGTCTCAAATTTTTAGGTAAGTCGATTATCCTACATAATTATGTAGAACATTTGCGTTTATCATATACTCGTACTTGAAAAAAAATATATGTTATGTACTCAAATTACAAAACAATGAATTTAAAAAGTTTTATATTTGTAGCGACAATTTGCAGCGTACTATAAAAATGAAAAATGTGTATTCCTGCCAATGACTAATTATTTCCGTGATTTTTGTGAAGATGATATCTTCAAGGCCGTGGCGGGATTACATATGATTACAATTTTTGGTTGATTGGATTTATGAGTTGATAACGGAATGAAGTTCCGTTACACATTGTTACTACAGATTTTTTTTCTACTGTGTTGGGGTTGTCTTAATGTTGACGTTTCTTGACAATCCATTTTATCAATGCGCTATATTAATAAACTCACTAATTATTAATGCAATTTAGCCACAACTAATATTCCTCAAAATTTTTTTTCAAGTTTCACATTTTTCGCGCTAAAAAGTAATAAAATCGTTTTGCTACAAAGATTAAATAAATGCATACAAAATCTCGAATGGAATAGAACGGTTTTGAAATTTCTTATAGAAGGAATAAAGTTGATTTGCAACCAATCCTTTATTTTGATTCTCGTTTTGAAAGTGAATACGATTGGTTTAACAAGATTAACTTGAATAATTTGACTTTGTTGTACGAAAGGAACATAACCTCATAATCAACTTTTTTTTAAAAACTATGGAAAGACACCGTTTGGTTCTAAGCTATACATATAAGACCAATGTAAAATTAAGAAATGTAACAGTTATTGTTAAACTGAGGATTGGAAGGAAAAATTTCCGAAATAGATCTTTAAAAATTAAATTAAAAAATTATTATCACTAAGTATAAAGAAGAATTGATAAATATTGTTAAAAGCTCAAAAAAAAAGTAGTTTATATGTATTTATAGTTATTTTTCTAAAATGTTTGTTATGTAGCTTTGACTGATTATGTAGGCCCGTTATTTTAATTAATTGTTATTCTGGAACACCCGCATTAGCTTGGTTCATTTTGACAATCCTTTAATTCCTATAGGCAGATTTTTATACTAATTTGACAGTTAAATTTTTCCAGAAGGAATTGGGTTTAAGAAACAATCTTTCGGTTGTTGTGTGAGTTGGCCGTTTGTTCAATAATTTGTTAAATAATCTATTTATTTATTTATTTAAAGAAATCTATTCTGTTATATTACATGTAGGATTTCAGATAATTTAATTTAAAACAAAAATATTAGCAAAATAAAAATTCAAATAAAGAACTTTAAAACACAAAAATATAAATCAAATTTTGATTTAACAATTAAAAATTTAAAAAATAATTATTTAGGATATTTTTAAATTTGTCCTTTGACAAATTAAAGTCAAATAGGTCGTCGACGATATTAAATTATTTAGACAACCTATTAATGGGGTTATTTTCTCCATAGTTTGTGGAATGGTGTGCTAGTGCTAAAAACTCATTGTTCCGAAATGTTCTGCAAGACACATGAATTGATATGATTTCCAAGCGACCAAGCAAAACGTTACCAATGAAAGCCGCGCCTAAGAGTAGTCGTCTATTTTCAAGCGTGCATATTTTGTAATCCGTGCATCTTATTGAGTATAAGGTAACCGAACCACATTTTCATGGAATGAATTTCATGGAATCCCAGTCACTTTTCTTTAACAAGAAAATAGAGAAAATTCTTTTGAATGCTTTCAATTCTTTTAATGTGTACAACATAGTATGGATTCCAGACCGGTACAGCGTATTACAGTTGAGATCGGATGTAAGCGAAATAGAGTGAACATACGAGTAAGGTATCTTTTAACAAATCCAAACATGACATTCACTTTCGCAATACAATTTTCGGCTAATTATGCCTATTGAAACTGACATTTTCGACAAATGTAACATCTGCGGGACAAAGGCCAGTACTTCCTATATTTGACGTAAGCCACTCACGATCAGCAGAACGGCTGGCACCTTGTGAGGTTTTGATGAATTTAAAGAGTTAAATTTAATCCGCCCGCTTCATTACCGAAATTGTCTGCTTCCCTGTTTAAATGATGCGTTGATTCCACGCAGAGAACATTTAGGCACAAGAAATGAAACCAAAGCTTTTGAGCTCCGGGGGAAGTATGGTTGCAAAGTTGAAACTTAAAGGAATTGACGGAAGGGCACCAGCAGGAGTGGAGCCTGCGGCTTGCAGCTTCGCTACCGTGCTATTGCCAATTCATAGCAATATTGAAGATTTTTTTTTGAAGCCCATCAGAATTATATTATATAACATTTAAATTTATTTTGTAATAATGATTTTCAAATTTAACAAATAATTATTTAATTATTTTACAGGATTTACTTAATCAACTTTAATTGTTTAAGTTAATTTAATTAGAATTAAGAATTAGTTCAATGTATTTGAAGAGAACAGACAATTCGACTAAACAACGATCGACATAACACTATTTTTATGTTAACTACTTAGTAAAACTCCCAGTAAACACCCTAAACCCTCAATTTAGACAAAACAAACGTGTTTGCCATCTCGATATATACGTCACTTAGCATGCTGGAGTATAGAAAAATCCAAAAAATTGTCCGTTCGATTGATAGTACTCCAACGCAAATTTGGCTGTCCTAAACACTCAATTTGGACAAAATTAACCCGTTTTAATTTTAAGTAGGAACTAGAATTCTCAATATTTACGTTACTTAGCATTCAGGTTTAGAGGGAATTAAAATTCAGAAATCTGTACGTTTGATTTATAGCACTCCCAAGACAAATTTGGCTGTCCTAAACACCCTAAAACCCTAATGTGGACAAAACAAATTTGTTTTCTATTAGATAGGATCTAGTAGAACTATATACGTCACTTAGCATGCTGGTTTATAGCAGATTTCCGGAAAGATTCAGAAAACTGTACATTCGATTTATAGTATGTACTCGAAGACAAATTGGCCTGACTTGGAGTACATAGCATACTATAAATCGATCGTACAATTTCGGGCAAACGTCCTAAACCTAGAGGAACCGGACCAAAATAAATCCCTAAATTATAAATCCAAAAATTGGCATGGTGGACAATTGTTGGATTAGCTTTAATAATAATTTGTTTCTTTTATAGGGTAAGAGTAAGGTCCTTTGCACACTTGAATGTTTTATTTTCGCCTTGGAGATAAATAACTAGCTCACATCGCTCAGAACATTAGCGATGTCAGCTATGTTTCTATTCCACAAGTTTAAATAAATAAATTAAATAAATCAGGTAAGCTCCACGAATTTAGGTTTCACTTAGTTTGGTTTTGCAAAGTAAACCGAGAAGAGTACAGTACAGTACTGTACTGTACTGTACTGTACTGTACTGTACTGTACAACAGTACAGTACACGACAGTACAGTACACGAATGCTTCGTAAATTTAAATGTCCAAAAGTTCTTAAAATGTAAACATTGATCGGTATTTTTCCGTATCCCATTCCATATTTTTGAATTAGAGTATTTTGCAAATTAAGAGGTATAATGCCCCAGAAAGGGGTACGTCTGGCCACTCTACCTATACCCCTCACCTCTAAACATCCCCCCCCTCCCACATTTGACAAAACAAACGTGTTATTCCATTAGGTAGCAGCTAGTAGCATCTTACTATGTACGTCACTTAACATGCTGGTTTTTAGGAGATTTCCGAGTTATATCGATAAAGAAACAAAATTACGATACCAATGTATCGATGTTTAGAGCCCGATGTTATCGAAGTATCGATTACTGTCTACAAATAGTAACATTGACGTACAGGTACACCATGGATGTTTTGCTGTGATAGTTCATCCCAAGTATTAATCAATTCGGATTAGCTTGGCATTTTTTACATCCAACGTTGAACTAATAAGAATAGGACTAGGAGGAGTTTCAGAGGACTTTACGTGCATCGAAAATAGTGAAGAACTATCATCTGACCACTCACCTGTGAACATGAGTCTGAGTACAACGGCAATAAAAAAAGATAACTTGCCTAAATTAACCAATTGTGATTTATTCAAGAAATTAGTGGAAGAGTGAACAAATATCCGTGAACTAATTAGTAAACAGATGCAGCTGGATAATGAAAACATTCCATAATAATATCCAATAAGTGGCTTGGTATAGTTCACCTACTCCTCATACCAACACTACTAGGAAACACAACTGACATCTTGAGGCAGAGAACTATAAGAGAAACGGTAAGCTGGTAGAAGCTGGCAGCAGACTCGTGCTCCGCAACACAAAAATATGCTCAACTTCTGTGCTGGAAATTGAAACAACTAATAAAGGGAATATAGAACGAAAGCATAAATAAGAGACTTCGAGGTCTCTCTAAACTAACGAATGACGACTCCTCACATTGGAAAGCAAAGAAGGGTTTAAAATACCAAAATACATGTGCCACCTATCAAAAATAATGACAGATCCTGGGCTAGAATTGACAAACAGAAACTCTCACTATTTCCTGCTTATTTCGAAAAAACTTTTCAACCGTTGCTGAGACAAACTGAATACTGAAATCAATAATACCTTAAGTGTCAAAAAAGAAACAGGTTATGACTTTTTTGAGCAAATTGTGAAAGCCATTCCCGAGAAAGGTTTGCGTAAATTAGTTTACATAATTAATGCAGCCTTCAGATTGAATTATGTTCCACGTCAACCGAAGGTGGCTGAAGTACTTATTTTTCCTAAACCAGGTAAACCAGGAAATGATACAAAATCTTACAAACCGATATCACTACTTCCCATCATTTCAAAAATATTTGAAAAACTGTTGCTCAAATCCTCAAACCTAAAATTGAAGAGACATAAATTCTTCCACACCATTTTGGGTTTAGAGAAAATCACTCTACAGTTGAACAAGTTCATAGAATAACGGTTATGAGAAAGGAAGATATGCTCTAATATTTTCTTAGATATAGCTCAAGCGTTCCACAAAGTTAGTCACCAAGAGCTTGAATTTATACTGCTTCAAGACCCGCCTAAGCAATATTATCAAATTCTTAATCCTACATAGCAGATCGACACTTTGGAGTCACATTTGAAAACGAGTACTATGAACTAAAACCTATTCTGTTGATTCTTTATACGAGAGACTTACCGAATATTCAAGGTGCAACAGTAGCAACATTTGCAGACGATATAACTATCCTAGTTGGAAAAGATATATCGGAAGCAACAAGCAAACATCAAAACGCAGTTAACACAGTGAGTAACTGGACCAAAAAATGGCACTTTTTATTAAATGAGGCAAATAAGTATATGACAACTTACAAATCAAAATGTAAACTGTATTCCCGTGGTTCGAAACTCAAACCAAATTCCATATGCAAACACAACGAAATACCTTGGCATGATCGATGCTTAGCTAATGTGGAAAGAACCCATCAAGAAAAAAAAGAAGAGTTAAACATCAAATATAAAACAATGTACTGGGTAGAAATTCTGAGGTCTCAATACACACCAAATTGCGTCTGTACAGACAAATGCTAAAACCAGTATGGACCTATGGCATCCAACTTTGGGGTTATGCAACATAAAGTGCTGAGAGGGATTGAGAATGCACCATGGTACAATAGAAACGAGAACCGTCATAGGGACTTGAAGACGGAATAAGGAAACAAGTAAAGAAACTCGTAAAGCAATTATCTCGTCATGAAATTGCAGATCCACACCACCAATGGATGAGGAGACTCCAAAGAGAAAAACCGCTGGAGCTGGGCAGTTCTGATTAGAATTAGAAGTTATTGTAAAATGAGTAACCAACTGGTTACACTAATCATTTTTCCCCCTTTATTAATTACAACTGAGACTGTGCTCATCTAGCAATTTATCTTTCAAATTTACAAATTTTACGTTTTTTAAATAATTCTGATTTGTTGGGGTGAAACCCAATGGTTAGTCCCAAAATTAATTAAACCTATTTAAAATACTAATTTTAATTTGGCATATTTACTAGGTCAAGTGGCCTCGATCTTAGAAGTCGTCTTTCAACGACAGGGTTATCTATCATATGGCGAATATAGGGGTTTCCATGTTCCTGGACCCTTATTTCGTGTTTGGAGGCATGCTTTTTTATTTCATCTTTGATACATTCCATCTGTAAGTCCCTATGAAGGTCTTCATTTCTTCTTCAATCTTCATTTCTTCTTCGTCTTCGTCTAAGTCTTCGTCGTCGTCGTCATCGTCGTCGTCGTCGTCGTCTTCGGTGTACCACGGAGCACTTACGATGCTACGGAGAACCTTGTTTTGAAACGACTGTATCATGTTGGCGTTTGTTTGCTTAGTACATCCCCAGAGTTAAATACAGTAGGTCCATATCGGCTTCAGAACTTGCCGATATAGCAGCAGCTTGTTGTGTATTGTAAGCTCAGAGCCTCTACCTATGAGCCAATACATTTTTCTGAACTTAATATTAAGATTTTCTTTTTCTTTTTGATATGCTCTCTCTACTTGAGCTTGGCATCGAGAGTGATTCCCAGATAATTAGCTTTGTTTGCATATGGCACCAACCGTGAGTTAATTATTAACGGTAGATGGGAAGCCTTTTGATATGTAAAGCTAATATGCGTGGATTTCGTCTCATTAAGGTTGATTCTCCAGCGCTTAGTCCAGTTACAAACCGCATTGGTAATCTTCAGGAGTTTGCTCGTTACAACAACAGCGATTTTCTTTAATTCGGAGTATTCATCCTCATATTTCACACGAAAATGTCTATTGGATAAATAAGATCTTAGTATGGCATAGAATTGTCTCGGCAGGTCTCTATGCAGCTTGACTTCCAGTCCACTGTGCCAAACTTTACCGAATGCTTTGGCGACGTCCAGAAATATGCTGGAGCATACTTTTTTACGCTCTAACGTTCTTTCAATAATGCTGGTGATTCTATGCACCTGTTCAATTATGGAGTGCTTTTCCCTGAATCCAAATTGATGTGAAGGAATTAAATGTCGGTCCTCAATTATTGGTTTAAGTCTTTTTAGTAATAATTTTTCAAAGAATTTTGACATAATTGCCAGCAATGAAATTGGCCTGTATGATTTTTTATCGTTAGGTGGTTTATCAGGTTTCGCTATCATGATTACTTCTGCTACTTTCCATTGCCACGGAACATATTTTAACCGAAAGCTTGCATTGATTATGTGTTATAGCTTACCAAATCCTTTACCTGGTAGAGTCTTGATTATTTGGCAAGTAATCAAGTCATAGCCTGGGGCTTTTTTAACATTCATGTTGCTTTTTACTTCTTCTTTTAATTCTTTGAGAGTTACTTGGCGTATATCAAAATCATCTAGCTTGTGGATTGACATTATATTTTTATTGGCCGATTGTCTTGATAGTGGTTGGATGATATCCTCGAAATACTCCGCAAACAGATCAGCTTTGTTTCTAGGACCTCTTGCCCAGGCTACATCTTCCTTTTAAAGTGTTATCATTGCACCGGCATAACATCGTTGAATACGTTCCTCTAGAAAATTATACTGGGCGATAAGTTCTTCTTGCTTTGCACGCCACACGACTTTCAATAAATTTTCTTCTTCACACAAAAGTTTTTCTACCTTTTTGTAGAGGTGCTCTAAACCCTTCGCCGAGGCACTTGCATTTTGGCTCTTTTGAGTCCCTTCATCGCCTTCCACAGAGAATAATCAGAATGTTTTTCATCGGTAAGGCTAACTAGAAGCTCGCAATGGTGTAGGATATATACAAGGTTATCCAATTCAAGCTTGATAAAGTAAACTTAAAAAAAACACACAAAATATTCGGAATGTATTGTAATTTTTATTTCATTTTACAGATTGATCCTTGCCATTTTTAGTTAAACAAGATATCATTCAAATGTCCTCCACGGGACTTCTGACAGGCCTTGATTCTTTTGCGGTAATTTTCAATGACTTTTCGGCACATTTCGGGCGGTATCTCGGCCATTACCTTACGAATATTAGTTTTCAATTCGTCAAGAGTTTGAGAATTGTTTGCGTAAACACGATCTTTCGCGTAGCCCCACAAAAAGAAATCCAAAGGCGTTAAATCACAGGATCTTGGAGGCCAATTGACATCAGCCAATCGCGAAATCAAACGTCCAGGAAATTTCTCTTGCAAAAGATCTCGATTTGCTCGTGTTACGTGACTGGTTGCTCCATCTTGCTGGAACCACATATCGTCAAGATCATAATCTTCGATTTTCGTAAAAAAATAATCGGTTAACATGCGGCCATAGCGCTCAGAATTGACGGTAACGGTTCGTCCATGGTTGTTCTCAAAAAAATACGGCCCAATCACACCACCAGACCACAATGCGCACCAAACAGTGACTTTTTCCGGGTGTAATGGCTTCTCTACAATCAATTGTGGATTTTCTGAGCCCCAAATTCTACAGTTTTGCTTATTAACGTATCCACCAAGTGAAAAATGAGCTTCATCACTGAAGAAAATTTTGTTCGAAAAATCAGCATCGACGGCCTGTTTTTCCAACACCCAATTTGCGTATGTTCTTCGTTGTCCATGGTCAGCAGGCTTTAGCTCTTGTGTCAAATGGACTTTATACGGATGAAGATGCAAATCCAGATGCAAAATGCGCCATAATGAGCCATAAGATAGGCCTAAATGTTGAGCTCGACGAGGAATTGACAAATTTGGATCTTCTTCCACACTTTCAGCTACAGAAGCGATATTTTCAGCATTGCGAATGTTTCGATGATGCACAGACCTTACAATATCAGTAACAGATCCAGTTTGTTCAAATTTATTCACTGTATTCAATATGGTTTGCTTTGTAGGACGATTATGACGACCATAATCTGCTCGTAAAGCGCGAAATGTGGATACGGCAGAATCACTATTTTTATAATAAGATTTAATAATTTTAACGCGTTGGTCGATTGTTAAATGCTCCATATTCTTAAATGGCAGAATGTCAACTAAATAAATGACAGCGTACTTGACGTTTATCTTTTACAGATGTCGGTATACAGATTTCTACTTTATCAACCTCGAATTGGATAACCCGTTATTTTTGATTGATGCATTTCTTTAAGAAGAGATTTGAAACTGTTACCTAAATTGGTAAGAATTGTTTTGTTCTCCGGTGTTCTAGTAATTTGCCAGATTTTACGTGCCCGTCGTTTTTTCTGTTACCAACTCCCTAACTTCCATTGGGTTGGATATGAATGTAGTTCTGGGATATACCCCTTGCTACATAAAAGACTATTTAATTTACCAGAGTAAAATTCACATTTTGCACACAGCCCTGCTTGAAGCAATTCTTTACATTTTGACGTCGTAAGTCTAGATCCCCAATATATTTTTTTTCGTATTAGTCACCTCCAATAATAAAATCATGTCCAAGCGATTTAAATAGTTTAAGGTATTCCTTCTTTTACAAGTTATGCCGAGGAGGACAATATATTGCAGTGACAGTAAGCTGTCTGTGTTTAAGTTAGATCCTTGCGGTAGTGACTTGCATAGTTTCTTCTTCAATATTTGATTCTAAGTGGTGTTTTGTATTTTCTATTATTAGTAATGCCGAACCACGTCTTGCTCTTTCCGCTGGATGAATGGTGTGATATAAGTTATAACCCCGTATTTTAACAAACGAAGATTTAACTAGATGGCTTTCAGATATTAAGAAAATGTCGATTTTTTCTGGATTTAAAAATATTTCTATTTCTGGAATATGTTGCATAATGCCATTCGCATTCCAGATTCCTATTTTGAAAGTTGTGTTTTTACTTAACAGTTTTTGTTGGATTGCGTTGTGGGAGTTGCATTTTCTTCAGTTGATCAAGTATCATGTTGTTCAGATTACTTTGGTCATCTAGCCGCTTTGTAATAGCTGCAATGTTATTCATAATGTTTTCCATAATTTGGTTATTTTCGGAGCCAATGTTTGGTTGAACCCCAACCTTTCACTACCTCGGCAAATGAACTACTTTGCCCTGTGTTGCTTGGTTATGGGTTTTGATCCATCTGAATTGATATTTGAACACTCCGATTTTCGTGATTTTGCGGTTGATTTCTTGTTTTATCTCTTAATTTTAAATGCCTGACATTTCTTGCATTTGAGGTATGCGTGTTGTAGTTCTCCTCATTGGCTCGATCTTCACCTTCATGTAAAGGAATCCTTTTATTCCATAAATGTTTTGAACGTTCTCTTTGTTGTCAAATACAAGCATAAAAAAAAGAAGTCCCCTTTTTACTTTGGTATATTTTGGTTTCCCTCCTGGACTTCTGTTGTCTCTTTTTTAACATTAACAATATTTACAGCTATTTTTAAGACCATTATTTTGTAAGTCTTCCATTATTTCTTTACTTGAGCAAGTGTGATGCAAACTTCGCGCCATGAATTTTATAGGGCGGGCCTGTTTGTTCTCGTAAGTGTACCACTGATACTTTCCGGCATTCAATTTCGATAATTTTCTATAAGTACCTGAGTCCAGAGTATTAATTTTCCAAACGTCATTGTTTAGCGCTTTTACCTTATAGTCCTTGTCAGTAACCGATTTCATCAGTGACTGAATTTCTGGGTAACTGGTTGCACCCACAATATTTATTGGTAGGGGTCATTTTTCTTTCGGTTGCACCAAATTTGGAGTAACGTTCTTGGTAGATTTACTACCTTTTGGTTGATTGGCTTTGGGTAGAACATCTTTTCAATCTGGACTAGATTGTCTCCTACCATTTATTTGTTCAGCCTCAGGCGATGATTCAGCTTTTCTTTTCTTACTCTTCCTGGACTGTTTCTTCTTCTTTAGGATCCAGTTCGTCTCTCTTTGTAATTCATCTTCATCAATAGAATAGATGAGTTTGTCTGGTTCAATAGCTTAGCTATTGCTACAAATAATTGTCCCATATGCTCTAGTCTCGCTAAGAGATCCATATTCTCCTTTTCTAGGTCAATAGTTGTTTTACTAGATTCGGCTATTTGCAAAGTAAAATTTCCGGCGGCAGCAATTATTTCGTGTAATGTCCAGTACATATAGTTATAACGTCAGAAAAAAGTAATCTGAAAATTGATCTTCTATGGAACGGATTTGGGGTATATTTCCTTTTGTTAGTACCATTGCACAGTTTTGATTGACTAATTAGCTATTCTGCTTCACTACTACGAAGGGGTTGGGTACCACTACCGTTCGTTTTACAGAACATTGCCCAGAGTAAGCCCGTATCCATTTATGAATACTTCGTGGAGGCTATCAATCCCGTGCTCCCATACTAATATACGAGTAGATAAATTATTAGATTAGCTTTCTGTATCAGTTGTTATATTGAATAAATAAAAAGTAAAAATCTATACATTAAAAACACACTGTATATGCAAAATAAATAATAAAGGAAATCTATAATTTACCTGTAAAAAGTGAATATTCGTGTAACAAAAAATTTTGTGTGAGTGAATGTAGAACATGAAATTAAGAAAAATTTACATTTCTCAAAATGGTAGAGTAACACGAACAAAAAAAATCAATTACGTATCTACAACAGAACGTCAAAATGTTAATCATACATTGTTAGCTGAAGAAAGGAAAAGCTGATGTTCATTTTCCATTATGTTTAATTATGCAAAATATACTTTATTTGGTTTTCCTCACCTAGTAAATGTAGAAAACTCACGAGGTAGATGGATATACCGAATACGTAACAAATAATATTAAGTATGGGGAAACGCCAGATGAATTCAATATTTGAGCAGCAAAATGTGATAGGCGGCAATAATAATTTACATTTATTTTGTGTGTTGAAGTGAATTGCATAATAAAATTTTAACCAATTTCTATTTTTGTCAGCCTGCCTTTTTGTAAATTAATAGATTTTTTTATGTGCGCACATAAATAATTTAAATTTTATTGTTGAATTTCGAACGTAAGAATTACATCCTATATGTAATACAGAGTTATAAGTGCTGGTTGGTTTTATTGTTTTTGGAGCAGCTTTAGAATTTATTGGGAAAGAAGAATATGGGACAGAGAACCCGTAAAATGGAATTAAGACAGTACTGCCATAAAATTTGTTCTAGGAATACGTATTATTTTAATTAGATTTAAGTGGCACATTAGAAAGTTTCAATATGAAGGTCCTGACATTTCGATTTTTTTTTTGGTAATTGGTTTTTATTACAGCAATAAAAATGAAGTATAGAAATTTCTTGAAATTACTTAATGGTCGACTCAATGAATACAGGCTAGTAAAACCTTTAACCAATCCAAACGGCAACATGGAGTTTAGTTAATTATTATAATGGTGTTTCTTGCTCACTCTTGTGAGGAAGAGAGATAAATTGGAGTAGAACGTCGATCTACATATATATATTTAATACTGATAAAGAAGAACACAAATGATTGTTCTAACTTGTAACAGATCCAGTTGGTTGGCTGTGCGTTTATACTTGCGGATGCGATTGAGGAACAAATTCTGCCGAATCGTACTTAATGTATTAAAACAACAACAAAGTTAAAAATATTTCAACTCGAGTGTGGTACTAGTAGGCGGGGAATAAAGCATTTCACGAAATTTGATTGGTTTAGAGTGCGAAAGCGAGTGCGTCAATTTTTATTTCCGCAAGAATAAACGCACAGTTAGGTGACACAGAACACACGAGTCCGTTGTGTTAAACGGGTTCACCGATATACTAAAATTTATTATGCGACAGTTCTTTTTCTGCAAACTAATCTAGACTGTTGTATTAACCAAGAAACAAATCCGTATGAAGTTGAATTAATGGCGATATTTTGACTTTCTTACTTTTACATGATGGCATATCAAGGAATCAAACCGCCGAAAAAACACAAACAAAAACGTTTGATACAAAGGTCGTAGTGCCAAACAACAGTTGGCAATGCAAATTCAATTACGCATACATTGACTTAGCGCTGTTGGTGGAAATTGGAGGTAGACGGCAGAGCAGAAAAAATTTGATGAATGGAGAAGACGATAACCGATTCGAGACAGATCGGACCAAAACCAAAAGAAAACAAGAAAGATCGTTAAGAAATGATTCGGTACACAAATACAAATTTTGCCGATCAGATTCTGCAGAAACAAATTAAAATTAATTTGGGTTTTGTTTTGGAAAGATTTTTCTGGTTGTAAATAAAAAAATAAAAAGTTAAATATATTTGGTGGAAACCAATAAGACTATAATTTATTTAGTCTATTGTTTCATCCCGTTATTGAACAATTTAAAATAATATTCTGATTGAAAAAATAATATTTATCCACTGTTGAGTAGAAGGTCAAACAAATCATATTTTATAGTTTTTATTGTAGTAGAAATATTTTATTCTATGCTAGCACTTAACTATTCCTGCCTTATGAATAGGTCTAGGAAAAATTAACTAGAAAAAATTGTTTACACTTTATACCTCATGTTAAAAGCTAAATTTAGGTATGACATCCTTGCTCGAGGAATTTAGTTAGCTATTAGAAGCACTATCGGAAACTGCGTCAAGATCTCTGGTAAGGAGTGTTAATGGCAACTTCCCGTTTCAAGACAAATTTAATTTTCTTCGAAAAAAATTCATGAACACTTTGGGACCCGTGTTGGGGATGATATATTGGCTGATCAGATGAGGAATTTAATTAGCTATTAGAAGCACTATCGGAATCTGAGTCAACATCTCTGGTAAGGAGTGTTAATGGCCATTTTCCGTTCCAAGACAAATTTGTGTTTCTTCGGAAAAAATCATGAACACTTTGGGACCCGGGTTGGGGGATGATATATGAGCTGATCAGATGAGGAATTTAATTAGCTATTAGACACACTATCCAAACCTGAATCACCATCTCTGGAAAGGAGTGTTAATGGCCATTTTCCGTTCCAAGACAAATTTGTTTTTCTTCGAAAAAATTCATGAACACTTTGGGACCCGGGTTGGGGGATCATATATGGGCTGATCAGATGAGGAATTTAATTAGCTATTAGAAGCACTATCGGAACCTGAGTCAACATCTCTGGTAAGGAGTGTTAATGGACATTTTCCGTTCCAAGACAAATTTGATTTTCTTCGAAAAAACTTCATGAACACTTTGGGAGCCGGGTTGGGGGATGATGTATGGACTGATCAGATGAGGAATTTAATTAGCTATAAGAAGCACTATCCGAACCTGAGTCAAGATCTCTGGAAAGGAGTGTTAATGGCAACTTCCCGTTTCAAGACAAATTTCATTTTCTTCAAAAAAATTCATGAACTCTTTGGGACCCGGGTTGGGGGATGATATATGGACTGATCACATGAGGAATTTAATTAGCTACTAGACACATTAACGGAACCTGAGTCAAGATCTCTGGAAAGGAGTGTTAATGGCCATTTTCCGTTCCAAGACAAATTTGATTTTCTTCGAAAAAAATCATGAACACTTTGGGACCCGAGTTGGGGGATGATATATGGGCTGATCAGATGCGGAATTTAATTAGCTACTAGACACATTATCGGAACCTGAGTCAAGATCTCTGGAAAGGAGTGTTAATGGCCATTTTCCGTCCCAAGACAAATTTGATTTTCTTCGAAAAAAATCATGAACACTTTGGGATCCGAGTTGGGGGATGATACATGGGGTGATCAGATGAGGAATTTAATGGCCATTTTCCGTTCCAAGACAAATTTGATTTTCTTCGAAAAAAGTTCATGAACACTTTGGGAGCCGGGTTGGGGGATGATGTATGGGGTGATCAGATGAGGAATTTAATTAGCTATAAGAAGCACTAACCGAACCTGAGTCAAGATCTCTGGAAAGGAGTGTTAATGGCAACTTCCCGTTTCAAGACAAATTTCATTTTCTTCAAAAAAATTCATGAACTCTTTGGGACCCGGGTTGGGGGATGATATATGGACTGATCAGATGAGGAATTTAATTAGCTACTAGACACATTATCGGAACCTGAGTCAAGATCTCTGGAAAGGAGTGTTAATGGCCATTTTCCGTTCCAAGACAAATTTGATTTTCTTCGAAAAAAATCATGAACACTTTGGGACCCGAGTTGGGGGATGATATATGGGCTGATCAGATGAGGAATTTAATTAGCTACTAGACACATTATCGGAACCTGAGTCAAGATCTCTGGAAAGGAGTGTTAATGGCCATTTTCCGTCCCAAGACAAATTTGATTTTCTTCGAAAAAAATCATGAACACTTTGGGATCCGAGTTGGGGGATGATACATGGGGTGATCAGATGAGGAATTTAATTAGCTATTAGACACACTATCCAAACCTGAATCACCATCTCTGGTAAGGAGTGTAAAGGGCCATTTTCCGTTCTAAGACAAATTTAATTTTCTTCGAAAAGCTTCATGAACACTTTGGGACCCGGGTTAGAGGATGATATATGGACTGATCAGATGAGGAATTTAATTAGCTATTAGAAGCACTATCGGAACCTAAGTCAAAATTTCTGGAAAGGAGTGTTAATGGCCATTTTCCGTTCCAAGACAAATTTGATTTTCTTCGAAAAAAATTCGTGAACACTTTGGGACCCGGGTTGGGGGGGGGGGGATTGATATGTGAATTCAACGGATGAGGAATTTAATTAACTACTAGACACACTATCCGAACCTGAGTCGACATCTCTGGTAAGGAGTGTTAATCGCCATTTTCTGTTCATACTTGATCTAGTTTTATATCAAATGAATTTAGGGCATCAATTACATCTTTGTTATAAATTGCTGTTTGACGATCATTTGCCTCACGGATCTCCAAAGTCCTTAGTTGAATTACCCCATTACGAATATATTGGGCAATTATACCAATAACATTTCTACCTAAGCGCGATGCTAAATCTATTTTGATCGATATTAGTTTGTTTGCCATTTCATTTTTTATAGTATTTTTTTATTTCGTTTGCCTTCTCATTTACCAAATCTTTAATATTTTCTGCATTTACAGTTACCCTTAGGTTCCTCATTATTGGATCGATGATGTCTCGCATTTATATTAATTTTAATTACGTTAAAGTAGCTTTAATAGAACTCGAATTTGCACACTGTAGTTTAGGACGCTTTTCAAGAGATTTTGATGTGGCTGATTGTTATTAATTTCCTCAGCGTTATTTTTGTACTCGCTAGGGTGTTTTCTTTGAATACGAGTATGTCGACCTAGATTAGAAGTCTGTTTGCTTGTCATAATAAACGAGCATATTGTATAAGTCGATTGATCTTTGTCATAAACAAAAAACTGCTTAACGTAGTAAAAAAAAAACAAATGAAAATCGAATTTTGAAAAGAAACGTAAAAAGAGAGCAATATATCTATAATTATCATTTTTTTGTTATTTTGTTTTCGTTTTACTTTTTTTTTATATTTTTGAAAAGAAAATTAATTTGAACTAAAACCTGAATTCTGATTTGGTTCAGGTTCGGGTTCGGGTTCAAAAAATTATGGAGAAATCTCTGAACCGGAACTGGTCAATCAATAATTATGACTTAGTTACCTTCCCACTTTTATTGAAAACTATACCGCGCTGTCGTAACAAATCAGATCCATTTATAGTCGTCTATAAATGAATATCAGATAGTTAGTAATGATTAATTCGATGCTATATCGAAAATATGTAACTTTTCGTATGGCAAACCAAAAAAGCAGTATACTTCAATCTTCAAAATCAATCAAATATACACACACACGTAATCAGATGTTAGAAATATTTTATGGCAGCCATATAATTTTGGCAGATATTGAAAAAAATCTTAGACTGATTCTACATACTTATATGGCGGCTTCATCTATACTCGTATATCCAATTTTTCAAGCCTTTTATTCGAAATATTTTTTTTATAAATAATCTGAAACGTCCATTAAACCTGGTTAGTATAAATTACGTTTCTCAAATGCTGACGGGAAATCATTCGATAATTCGATTAATATTTGTATAAATATTGGTTTGGCAGTTAGCACGATATACAAATATTTTTAACCGGAAAAAATTGTGGGGTAATAAATCATTGAATTTTTCTTGCGTTATTCGGGTACAGTTATTGACAGTCGTAAATTATAAAACTGCCATTCGGTCACCTATATGAAGATTTTACAACTAACCTTTAAGGTTAAACACAGTTCAACAACATTATTATGATGTAGGTTATTATATTCAGGCACTGGATAGTGGCGGTAAACGATGTTTTATCATCGTATGGGCTAATTATTTAATGGTATTAATCGTCAAAAGACCGATTTGATTTACCCACTCACGCAAGTGCTTGTTCTGTGATAATGATGTTCAATAGATTAGAATAAATCTATTATAAGGACCTGGGATTAAAATCTATTTATGGAATTAGAGATTAAACTTAATGGAAAAGTAAAATACAAAAACAATTTATTAATTATGCCAACCGAGTCGATAATAAAATTTTAGAATTTAATGTCGTTGTAATCATTATTAAATATGGTTAGAAAATGTTGGTAAAGTGAGGCATATAAAGTTAGCCCAGTTTTTCATCCCAGAAAAAAATAAAATTTCTTTAAACAATACATTTCATCTCATCCCAGTTTTTTCTATTTAAACTTGTATAAGACGGAAATTTTTTTATGTTGAGTAAAAATCAAACAAAATATCCATCCCAGATTATTTTATTTAATTGTTGTTTTTGTACTCGACGTATGAAGAAATGATTATAAATAGCTTTAAGAAGTAATATGATTTATAGGTAATAATTGTTTCTTTTGATTAAAGATAGCAATTAATACTATTTTAAAATATTAATAGTACGAGCTTACAATGACTAAGAGGGCAGTACCAGCCGTATGGTAGTATTGGCGCAAATGGCCAAGTTCCAAATGGGCCCATATAAGAATATGAGAAAATCGTGCCATTTTCCTAGAAATATGATTGTTTATGTTTTGAAAAACTTATAAAACGAAATAACTTTAGCCAGTCGGGCAACACCAGCCGTATGGTAGGATTGGCGCAATCGGCCAGATTCCATGAGGCCCAATATAAAAATTAATAATTGCCATTCTCCTAGCAATATGATTTGCCGGTAATAATTGATATAGTTTTGAGTTGGTTATAGTAAGGGCTTACAATGGCTAAGAGGGCAGTACCAGCCGTATGGTAGTATTAGCACAACTAGCCAAGTTCCAAATGGGCCCATGTAAGAATATGAGAAAACCGTGTCATTTTCCTAGAAATATGATTTGCCGGAAATGATTCGTTATGTTTTGAATAACTTATAGGACGGTCTAACTGTGGCCAGTCGGGCAACACCAGCCGTTTGGTAGGATTGGCGCAATTGGTTAGATTCCATGTGGCCCAATACTATAATTAATAATGGCCATTCTCCTAGCATTATGATTTGCCGGAAATGATTGATATAGTTTTGAGTTGGTTATAGTAAGGGCTTACAATGGCTAAGAGGGCAGTACCAGCCGTATGGCAGTATTGGCGCAAATGGCCAAGTTCCATTTGACCCACATAAGAATATGAGAAAATCGTGCCATTTTCCTAAAAATATGATTTGCCGGAAATGATTCTTTGTGTTTTTAATAACTAACTAATAAGTTAAATTAAACACTCTATTTACAAAGTAAATTTTTCCTAGATTTTAAAAACATAACGGATTCGATTATTAATAATACATCACTAGATATGTGTGATAAAAGTAACCCTGTAAATTTAAATTTTAATCCAGACTTTCTTCAATTATTTCTTAAAAAATACTTGACATATTTGCCATTTTGGTCAAGTATATTTCATAGAAAGGTATACAGCAATGGAAATGTGGAAAATTATTTTTCGGTTATAAAACGACGAATGGGACGAACAGTGAAATTAGGATGTCTTCCGGCAAAACCTCTAAGATTTGTCAAAGAAATTTTTGAGCGGATTGAATATGTATTTAAGTGGAAATTACTAAGCTTACCAAAAATTTTCGATAAATCCTTTGTGTCAAAATTAAATATGTCCAGGAATTCCGAAGAAAAAACTTTGTCTAACATATTAGAGGAAGAAGAAATGTGGGGAGGCAAGACAAAAGTACGTAAAAGTTATTTTTCTTTAACTGGAATCAAAGGAACAGCCGATTCGTCTGAAAAAAAGAGGAAAGGATCAATCATCGATTATTTATCAATAAAAAAACCCATCTAGAAGACAAAAAAACGGAAGCCAAATTCTGCAAAAGTAGTACGATATTTAAACATAAGAAGAGCGATCATTTATGTTTCCTTAAAAACGGACGGATGAAAACTGACCATAACACATGCGCATTTGATGCATTTATGCAATGTATTATAAACTTAAATTCAGCAGAATTCCAAAATAGAGATCGACGTTTTTCTAATCTTATAAATGCATTACTAAACCATAAGGAAAGGTTAGCAAAAGTTCATAGACATGCTATACTAGCCCAATTGTACGGATTACAATGGGATTGTACGACCAATATAACAAAAATATCAACCCATTTCCTGAGCGAAATGAAATATTGCAGTATAGAATCTAAATCGTCATGTCCATCGTGTAAAATAATCGGAAATGCCCAATATATATACGTGCCAATTAATCTTCAATTATTAGATGAGATCGGTATACAAAATATTGAAACTTGCATCAAAGATCCAGATCCACTTTATTGTCTTTGTGGAGAAGAAAAAATGATTAGCCAAGTTTGTACAAACTCTACAGTTTTTGTATATTGTGAGGCCACTATTGACGCAATAAAAAGTGTGTCTATTTCAAAGATACCTCCAATTTTGAACATGTACAACCAATATTTTAAACTAACCGGATTTGTCAATTATCTACAAGCTTCATCTCATTTCAACTCACGACGTAACACCGCAATTATTAATACAGTGTATCACAAAAATAAGTATGCACCATGAAGAACGGGAAATAACCTCAATTTATTTCGAAAATAATGCGTAATTAATTGTTTTTTTTACAACAAAAATGTCTGCTTTAAACATTTAATATACATGACGATAACGGTATCCCGTTACCATGTCCTGTTATATTTTATATAAAACAGAAAAAGTCATATCACAAAAGTATGTATGTAGTTCACAAATTTATTAAGTTGAGCATTGTTACAAGTTATTCAGCTGCGCAAAAAACAAGTAATTGTGATTTTTAAATAAATTAAATAAATTTCCACGCAAAATGTTTCTAATGGCTCCACGAGGAAAAGAACTTTCAGGCGATATTAAAAATGTAATTATAAAAGTTTGTATACAAACATGGCAAAAGTCAACGGCAAATTGCAAAAACAATTA